>VZZY01021845.1:0-32356 GCA_013400335.1 Eurystomus gularis
AGAAAAACAAGGGTTAAAGATACCAGATTTTGAAGGAAATATATTTATGCTTATTGTTTCAGAAAAAAATGAATAAAACCAGCAAAGAAATTAAAAGCTGGGTCTTGAGAATAAAAAAAGGCACATTGAACCAGGTAAAAACATCATTGGGAAATTAAGAGAGCAGTCATTACAACAACGTAGCCAGAAGTGTGAGATTAAACTCTATATAGGCAAAGGTGAAAAGATGACCAGTGGAAATGGCTTCCAGTGAAACGGAGCATGGGTTTTACCAGCACCTCCAGTAACAGACTCTTGTTACCATAACAAGCAAAAAGATGAAATAGGCTTCATCTTTTGAAACTGAAACAGTAAGAGACATCTTCCTGAATTTAAGAGTTATCAAAACAAAGAATACTTGCTTTGAGTAATCTATTTCATTAATATCAATAAAGGCAAACTTGTTTGACAAAGATGAGATCACTTCTAAGTATTAGAGCAGTATTTCTAGCTGAACTGTGCTGATATTGTTGAAGGTTACAGCAGAGGCCAGGTTAAGGTTGCTAATAGTTTTAATATTCAATTAATTACCTGAAAGAGGGGAAGAGATACTGTATTCTGAAAATGTGTACATCTTTTGAAAGGAAAAAAAAAAAGACAAGTGATTCTTCAGAGAAATCACTGCAATAAACCTTCTCTTTATCACTACTGTGAATGTAGAAGAGAATATGCTATTTGTTAACTTCTTGATTAAAATGACAAGTTAAACACCTATAACATGGCATTCATTCACAAAGCCACAGTTTAAACTGGCAATCAGGTGCCCATATCTAAGCAGTTACATCACATAGTCCTAAGACTATGGTGATCTTTCTAACTTCCACTTATTTTTCAGGACACAGATCTGATCTGCAGCCTCCTGATCCATGTAAGATAGAGACCTGTACAAACACAAGCTACTTTTTCCAGTAGCAATGATGCACACTTGGATGTACACTTATTTCCTTGCTATAGCTCTTTAAAATGTAAAAATCATCCCAGCCTTGGTCCCAGTGCAAAGGTTGATATGAATGGAAATCGATTTCAATACGCAGGACATTAAAGCCCATTTGATGTAGAAGCACCAAAAAAAAGTTTTCATTATTATATAAGTGAAGCATATCAATACCGTGGTACCTCAAGTACTCACAGACATTCCAAAGCCTAGATAGCCTGTCTCTCTTCCCCATAAATCAACCATAACTGCCCCACCTCCCACCCCAAACATCTCATCCTCTGTTGGTTTGGAAACAAAAGTGGTTTTGTCTTGGATGACACAAGAGGAATATGCTAAAAGGTATTAGTTGTCTTAGTATAAGTTGTCTTATTCTAAAACACTTCCAGTGTAGCTATTCAGAAAAATTTTCAAGGTCAACAGGGATGCAATTTAATATGCTGTTATGTGGAGGTTTAACACTGATGCTGATTCTAACTGTTCAGTGAATCACTTCGGTCCCCAATCCTGGGAACATGAGACTATGCTGCTGAAAAAGTGACGTCATTACTATTTTTACTCAAGTAAGATGCAATTCTCTATTGCTTCAACAAAGGAAAAATATTCACGTAATATGTTTTAGAAGTTTTCTTATAAGAACTTCCAGGCTTCATGGAATTTTTTTTTTTTGGCAGTCATTTGTTTCTTCCCACCTTTTAATAACTTAGCTTCCAGTCTGAAAATAAATTGGGAAAAAAAAAAAAGAAGCAATTTGAACAAATTGCCCTGTCCCCTTTCCGAATATAAGTTACATTTACACAGCTAGAACCTAGGCAAAAGAGAAGGCATTTGGATTTATTTAAATTTTTAAAATATTTGTTAGACATTTGATCTTTAATTTTGAAATTTATATACATGACAGCTTTTCCACTTTCATGATGGGAACATCTGAAAAGTGAGTTTATGAAACAGTTTTTTTCCAGTAAATGAGGTTTGTAAAATAAAAATTAATTCCTTCTACATAGTGCTTGCTTCTAAACCAACACCAAATTTTAAAAATATATACATGATGTAGAAGTTCCAAGCTTCACATTTTTTTCTTTCCTACAGCACAGAACAGTAAAGCCAGCTAAATATATCTATATATTCTGGTTTCTCTCCTTCCTTTATAGAACAGGTATATCCCTATGGGAGGGACTATCACCCAGCTGTAGCAGGACAATGCCTATAATTCTGAGTTATTCCAAGTATGAGAAACATGTTATCGTGGCAGCACAATTTGTCCGTCTCAGAGTTAGGTTATGAGGGGACGAGTTCCACATTTCGTCACTGGGAACACAAGGTCTTCTCAGACAACAGCAGAGCCTCTTGTTTTAATCACAGCCTTGAACTGAAAATGTGCTTATTCTTCAGTTGATCCTAGTCATGACTTTCACTTTGCTATTGGTCTGTCAACACTTCTTTTCTAGGACTCTACAGACAAGAGAGATGCACCAGGACTATAAAGCTTTGCTTATATTCTGATGTATTACTACCTCCTCACGAAGTTGGTCAGTTGTTGGTTTGCTTTTTTTTTCCAAAGGAGGAAAAGAAAGGTTTAAAAATATTCCCTGTGATTAATACGAACATCAAATATTTTCGGTTTAAGACTTTGACTCATTTTGGAGATGGTTTTAGCTAAGATGGCAGAAGTTACCACTTTCAAACACCTACTCTGGCCTTCAGCAAGAAGAATGTCCCCTTTTGATCCAAGAAAGACTGAGTAGACAAAGCCTGTGCCACTGCAATTCATAGTCTGATATATTTAATGTGTGCTTAAATAGTAGTGGTTCAGGAACAGCTACACCTGCCACAAATTACATCCTAACTCAAAGATCTCAAATTTCCTGAGTTCCCATGCTCTTCAAAAAAAAGTCAAAATAATACAACTCTGCCTACTGTGAATTGTTGCTGTTGGATATCCTGAAAATTCTTGGTTCGTTAAAACACGCATTACTGAACAGGTTTTAAGCTTCCCTCCCACCATTTTAGCATTAACATTGGAAAAAGATTTTACAGAATTGAATGCTTCATTACATTGCAGAAGCTTTGAAAGACAATTGTAAAAGAATAAACGAAACATGCCAGTCTAATAATTCATCTAACAGAAACACTTTTACATGGGATTAAAAAAAGAACTCGTTATGGTTTTCTTAATTATACCAATATAAATATTCCTCAAAGTACTGTCTTCTAAGCTACAAGGATTTTAGATCATTAATATTTTTCTAAAAGCTGAATTGCTGACATTCACAGGGTTGAATAATAGTCTAGGGCTCTGCAAATATTAAAGATGGAGAAAATTCCAACAAAAATATATCTTCACACAGTCAGTTAAAAAACCCAAACAAACCAACAGTACAGAACATCAAAAACAAGTTACTCATAAGGGAAAACGGCCACAGCATTTCTCTGGGCTGTTAGTTCTATACCAGAGGCAGGAAACATCAGCCTGGGCTGGCACAGGAGAGAGAATCTCAGTTTCAAGCTCTAAACTGGATTATCCACAAAAGCTGAGTAAGCCACCAAGATATCTCTGCTTCCATTTCTCCTTTCATAAATAGAGGTAACACTATCACACTTCATGTAGAAATAAATCTCTTGTCATAAGACCTGAAGATGTTGCTAGATTTTCTACAGCGTATTTAGATTTGCATTTAAGTGCATTTAAAGACAAAGTTTTAATCTGGCTCTGAATTTTCTAACTCCCTGGGGTTAGAGTTGAATCTTAATACCGATTTAATATAGCAAGTTGCATATTGGATCAAGGTGCCATATGTCTGTTTTTCTCAGTCAAATGTGAGAACTGAGGAAGTTCTTTTTCCTCTCTGAATTAGCACTTACTGTTATGGATTAACAGATGTCTTTGTAGAGAAAATGGGGTTCGGAACAGAGCTTTGCATTCCTCACACTGGAACGGTCGCTCTTCAGAATGGGTCTGCGGATGAAAGACAACATGTCAGAGGAAAGGCTCAGGGAAATCAATTAGCCATCATTACAGTAATTACAGCTAATTCTCTAGACTGGATTTAGGAAGGGATATCATAGCAATTTGAAACATCATGGGATGAAGAATTAAAACAATCATAGCACACGAGGTCTGCATGTAAACAAAAATATAGAATAACCAGGGAAAAAACCCTATGAGCTCAGCTGAATTGCTTCACCACTACTAACACTGGCCTTAAATACCTACTAATAAGAATGCTTTACATTTAAACACATGTATGCAAAACCTTTTTTCTTCATTAAGTTTGATGGTAAAACTGATCTGATTATCTCAAGATAGTACCTCAAATTTGGCAAAGGATTTCACAAATCATGAGACTAGTCTTACATGTCCTTGTTTCAGCTTCTTGTATTAAAACAACAACAAAAACCTAGAAAGAAGCATGACTACTGAGATTTGTTTGCTGTAGAAAAATGTAGCTGAGAAACAGACTCAAAGCCATAAATAAAATAAAAGGCTAAGCTTGGGTGAATCTCAAACTGCAGAGCTGCTGAAGCAGATTTCTTTGCTGGAGCTTGGGCTTGGGAAACATCCAGCTTCATTCTACTTCTGTAAATTTCAAAGGACTTTCACTGTTTCCTAGCCTTATTAAGTGCTGTCCCACTGTAGAGAGTGTATTCACCTGTACAATTTATTATCTACTCGATTTCTTACTATTTTTGCAAAGGAAAGCAAGTTTTTAAAGCATCAATATCTAAACGTTGTATTAACTTACAAGGACCTTAAGTAGAAGCTGCAGGGCCAAGAAGAAAAAGGGATGGACAGTAAGTGTTTTATAATATGCCTGACATTAGGTAAAAGAGTGATTTTTTTAGACTAAAGGTAAATATTATCATATAACTTATTTATATAATCTATTTCTGCTATTCATACCATACGACATTTATAGCTATCGCTTAAATATGGAGAAAAAAAGGACTGTGGGGAGCAATGGTATACAGAAGCTTTGGATTCAAAGGCAATTCCTTGACCTCAACCTATGTCACTTACTGGAAAAAGGCAACTGGAGCACCATGAAATGTGTGGAACGTATCACACGGTACATAAAATCTGCTGAATGTTTCAGTCCAGCTGCTAAAGGTTTACACCACAGTTTGCGTTAGTTGACACCCTGCTCGGCAGTCTCAGCAGCCAGGCCAAGGATTGACAGGACATGAAGAGACTGAACTACCTTCTCACCTCAATAGGTGGTTCCTCCAGAACAGGGTTGAGACATATTGACGAGACACTGTGGGGAAGCTCGCAGTGCTGCTGTCTGTGCTGTACCTGTTCTGTGGATAAATAGAAGGGTTCAGTCTCTAGGGCTGTCAATCTGGCACCTTTCACGAGCGCAAAATTCACGTTGTTTATTTTTAAAATGCCCTGTTTTAGAACACTCAGCACCTGAGTGATAGTTCTGAAGAGCACAGTGAGTTGTACAGAATTCCTTCTTAGCATCTCCTGGACAGTTTTCCTGGTCTTTTGATCAAAATACAAGTATTCATCCACACATCTTAACTTCACTGCTAAGGAAAACATCTAACTAGGCATACCCACTTGTAAAGGTACATAGATCATCTGCCCCTTTTGAGAATGGTCCAGACACAGGGCAGGTCTACACAAAAAGCCATGCAAATCTTAACGAGGAGAGGTATCCCTCCCAGATAAGCATATTAGTTCTAACACTGTTCTTTTTTGTCCTACTAATAGGTTCCAGATCAGAGATGGCTTCCAGTCAGAGCAGAGGACAGCCAAATGATCAAAGCAATAGAGGATGGGCTCTTATGGAACATTTCATGGCAGCCTTTCCTACCATTGCACTAGCGGAGGCTTAAACCCAGCCCAAGGCTACTTATTCCCAATAGACAAACTGAGGGAATACAGTTGTTTCAATGCATTATGCTCCCCAGGACCAAATAAACCGGGATTAACCATAAACCCTTTGAAATCCTGTGTCTGCTGACCTATTTATGCTGTCATATCCTCATATTTTACTCTCTGAACTCATCCTCTATACACAGCAAAGGAGCAGATGGAACAAACACTTTCCTTTCTTCTGTATGGAAGTAATCTGCATTATATGTCACTGAACACACACCTTCCTCCAATCTAACCCGGATGAAAGGGGACTGCTTTTATCTGTAGCACAATCCAGTACTATATCTGCCTCTCTATTTCTTGTCACAGAAATGGCACCGTGTTCTTCATACAATCACTTAAGTCATATAGCCTGAGCTTTTTCAAAAGACATCTGAGCTAATTCCACATGGCGTAACACTCCCCAGTGCTGACATCTCCAAGCAAGTGACAGAGCAAGCCTCCACAAGCACCCACACAGAGCAGCATGGCACTAGTGTGCAGAAGCGGCACACCAGAGAGGAACCACAGGAAGACCAACAGTTCCTGCTCCTCAGGTCTCTAGCTATAAAGGCATAACAAGTGCCAAGTCAGGGTTCACATCACAAGACTCCACTGGACAGAGCACATACGCTCTCAGCAACTTCACTATCTCCCAGTGAGATGTCAGCTACTAACCTCCTTCTGCACCTTTGAAATGACCCACATCTGAAAGATGTTTAAAAACGCATGTTGTGGGAGCCTTTTTTATTCTGATACTTCCAACACAATCAGATTAAATAACCCCCACAAAGGAACTGCAGAAACAACAGCAACAAGTTTCCATTTAAAATGCAAAACGAGAATTCAAAGGCACAAAACGTTTATGTATCGTGTTTCTTATCATAAATAAAAACTATGTCGCTTTGTTGTAAAACCCAGAGCTTTTTCAAGTTCTCCGTCTTCAGACCTAAAGCATGTTTTCTGTTAAATGCTGATGATTTAAGTGCTTTTAACTGCTATTCTGACTGCGGGTTCCTAAGCTCCCTGCCACTAGTGCAGTAACTGCATCCTGGAACTCAAGTTGTCATTCAGAGAATAAATTCAGAGTCAAACTTCTCTTCCTCCAAAAGAAAATGAAACCTAGGAGGATGTCTTAAAGGAACACACACCTAAAGAATCATTAAAAACCCAAGCTGAAGAAATACCTGGAAGTAAGATACACAATAAAAATGTAAATTCCCACTGTTACTGGATCGACATTCCTGTGAGCAAACAGAACTATTGTCCTTGTCCCCTAGCAGCAGTGCAGCCCTCCCAAAATCTCAGCACTTAAAACTATTTTGGCATCCCAAACCACACATCCTTGACTCACACCTTACAATTGCTTTTGTGTATACACATCCATACTCCCCTCTGTTATGTCCTACATCTCCTTGCTTGCTTTTATAGACAAGCCTCTCTCCTTTGAGTAAACAATGTAATTCAGGACATCTCTGTCAGTCTCCATCTCTCATGCTCCTCTCCGCATTTAGCAGGTGAAATTAGAGTTCTAGATGTGGACGGGTGAATATTCACGGCTGTTTAGGTAAACTTCATATAAACACAGGAATGAGTTTCTTTCATTATAGGACAGGGTCCATTTACAGCCAGTGCTACATGCAAACAGGTTCAGCAAATAAGTATTCCAAGGTGCTGTAAGGAGTTCTGTCAAAATTAGGCGCTCATTAAATCTGTCTAAATTTTAGTATTTTTCCCCATTAAGTGGAGCCTCTAATCCTTGCTTATGCTAGTGGTGTTGCTGCTTTAAACACAGAACTGGGTCAACATGTTTACTCATTCATACTTAATCCCAAAGTCTGTTTTCAGCCCAAACTCCCTACCAGTCACCAACTGCAAATTAACTTAAGGAAATACGTAAAAAGCATTTATTTAAAATATAGAAATATCTTTCCAGACAGTATTTTATACATGTTCCTTAGAATATATCCAATTTGTGAGATATGCCCCATTTTCTTAAGGTCTACAATACACAATCACAGCCTATATGGGAGCTAATCTTGTCCTTCAGCAGGCTTCTGCATGCTTTCTGTTTTAGACAGTCATCACCATTTCATCCTGCGAGAGGCATTATTATTACTCTTACATGATTTATGGCTGAAAGTGCAAGAGATGGTGCAAAGATCCCGTGCCAAATTCCCAGATGGCATATAACATGAGCCAAACTGTGAAAGACTTGTAAGTATGGGTATATCAGTTTCATCAAAAGTGGGAAAGAAAGGGGTAGTATTTAAGAAACGTAAAGAAAACAAAACAAAAAAAGAAGACAAGAGCAAAGGGTTCCAAAGACTGGGCACAAGACCAGACAGGTTGGTTTTGTTTGGGGTGTTTTTTTTTTCCCTTTCTTTCTTAAGGTCTTGTAATTCCAAATTGGCAGTCACGGATATAGCCCTGCCATTAAAAAGGTATAACTCCAGGTTAAAAATAATGACAGGCAGTACAGAAATTAGGCCAAGCAGATTTGATCTTAAATCAACAGAAGTGGAGCATCCCTTCAAAAGCCTATTTTGCAGGTTCTTCTTGTTGTTTCAGGTTATGTGTGAACACTACCCAGTGCAAATCCAGTAGAGTTTCAAAGCATCTGCTGCTAAGTACAGCTATGATTTTAACAAGACTATATTTAATTTTAATCAAAGATGGTATTTTTTAAAAAATTGAAGACATTTAGATCAGTTACATTTCTAACTCAATAACCTAATGTTTAAAAAAACAAAACCCCCAGAAAAGTAAAAATGGGGATTTATTTGATGCTTTTGACCAAGCAACTGTGATTTCCTTCTGCTTATTTCACTTTTTTTTTCCCCCCTAGAATTCATTTAGTATTTTGAGATTTTGGATATAACAAAGAACACTAAAAAAGACATTCTCCAGTACTTTAATCCCATGTTTATAAACATGCCAGAGCTTAATGATGAACCACTTAAAAGAAAAAAAACCTGCAAATCTGAGGCTAGCAGACCTGTAAACAACAACAGCAGAGTGCTTTACCTTCTTGTGATTCTTGTAAACATTTCTGTGGGCAAATCCCTTTCCACAAAGCTTGCATTTATAAGGTTTATCTTCACTGTGTATTATTTTGTGTGCAGTCACTTGATCAAGTCGTTTGAAGGACTTATTGCAAACCTCGCAGGTGTAGGGGCGTTTTTCTGCAGAAAATGAGTGGGGGACATTTAATCTCCTGTTTATACAGGGGGAGAAGATGAAAGGCAGAGACAGTCATCTCCTCAGAGAGATTTCTGCAATTAAGTCAACCCAATTAAGATTAAACCAATTAGAAAGACATCTAATGCCCTTTATGTGAGACAGTTAAGTCACTTCACAAAAGATGAGCTGTGGTGTATCTCAAGAAATTGGCACATTCTTTGCAATAATCATTGCTAAAACTAAATTCTGATTAATTAGCTTAAATCAAAAGAGAATGACTTCAAAGAGGAAAACTCTGTTTCCAGATTATAAATGTGAAAGAGGGCATGACAGTTTAAATGTTTTAAAACTTAATTAACAATATACATATTAGCTTCGAAAACCAGAAGTTCCGATGCAAAAAGCCTTTATCCTTCAACTGGTGACTGCAACTGAACTACATTAATGCTCATCCTAAAGTATCAAAAGAAAGCGAGGAGCCTCTGAGATATAGATTATGTTACAAAAAATGAGCTTTTGGTGTGGACTGATACCAAGTAAACAGTTCAATTATAAGCCTGTGTAGCTGTAAAAACCTGCATCTTTAAAATGCTAATGTGTTTGACAGAGCTATGTTTGTGTTTCATTGTGTTGGTTGATGTTTCTAATCACTGGTGAAAGACACAAACACTAGATTGCAGTGATCAGAAATCCTGGCAGAGCCAATTTATGTCATGCTGCCAAACCTACGGACAGGCCACTCGCCGCTCCCAGTGACCTGCTCCGGCAGAGGACAGGCACAATGAGACAACTGGGTGTGGTCTGAAAAAAAACCAAACCAAACCTGTATGGAGTATGAGCTGCTTTCCTCCAACTGGAAGCTATGTGCAGGAGTCCACTAATATATATACATATGAATGAATGTTTCTGTTTTCAGCACAAGATCTGTGTCCGACAGGATTCCCCAGCTCCCATCCTCTCCTCTTCAACATGGAATTTCAACCACTGGTTCTTCAACCCCTCTATAAGCCAAGCATCCCAGCTAACGGATATTACCTACCCTAGCTAGCATAAAAAAAAAAATAGCTTGAGAAAGCAGTGATCAGAAGGAGATGATAGCACCACACTTGGATTTCTGAAAGGCTTAGAAAGGATAGCTTAGTCGGTTTCGCTGGAACCTGAGATCTGCCTGAATAGCTCAGGACAACACAGAATTTTTCAAGCCTTCTGTAAGAAACTAATTCAGGTAAAATTCAATATACATTAAATACATATACACATGTATATAGGTTTGTGTTATTTTTGTACGTTACCTGAATGAGTTATCATATGGCGTTTTAGCTGGTTAGCCGAAATGAATTTCTTGTCGCATTCCTGACACTCAAAGATCTCATGGACCTGCAAAATGAGTGTTTAATGATAACTAAATGTGTCTCAAACAAGATCACACATCTTACATATACAGAAATTCTTTAACAGACCATAACTCTTTCTTAGCCAGTAGCTACACCAATACTCATGAATATTCCAATTTCCCCATTGCTAGTCCTTTGGTGAACAGTATCTCTCAAAACATAAATATTTATAATTGCAAACAAAATTTGTCACTAAAACTGTATTTAGAAACACAGGCTATGCAAATTGGCAATATTGCATCCATTAAAAATATCATCATTGTTAAAGTATTGAAAAAACAGATGCAGAATACCTTTTCAGAACATTTCCTCCTAGCCAATAACATGTAAGTAAAAATAACACAGGAACTACTTCGTAACTTCTGCAAGAATTTTAAAATAACAAGTACTACCAAACTCTTTCAGGATTGGTTATTTTTAAAGCTTTTAGAGGTAAGACAGTGGAGGGGCAGCAGCATCCCTTAAACTGTTAATGCAGAAAGCATTAGCAGGTTTTTCAACATCACAGCACATAATGTCACCAAGGACTAAACACTGGGAAAATAGAAGAGGCAGTTGAGATCTGCAACTACCGATACTCAGTTAGAAAAAAAAAATTAAAATCCTGTGTTATTTATTGTTCCCCAAAATACATATATAGTTCTCCACTTGTCAAGATTACCATTCACCTTCTGCTCAGTATTACACTTGCTGTCAGCAGGCTCCTCTCAACCTAGTTACAGTGCAACTGAACGTGCATCTCAGCTTTCTGGAACCACAGCCTTAAACAGCAAAACTTCTGGGCAGAGATCACTTTACATCAAGTTTTTTTGGAGACTGTAGAATTTGTGTAGGAGAACCTAGCAGCTAAAAACAACAAATATCAACGGTTCAACACAATACTCTAATGAAAAACATTTGCGGACAGCACACAGTAAAGAAGTTAAACTAAGACTTCCACTTCAAACAAATAAAAAAGAAATTCTCCATAAATATTCTGCCTCACCCTGTTTTTATGCTGCTACTCACAAACTAACTTTAGAACAAATTGTATGTTTACTCAACTAAAAAGTGGTTATGGCATTTTCTACAATCTCTGCAAACTTGCACACTTGGGATGGTGATGCTGAACATAATGCTCAGACCAAATCAGGTGGTAAGCTCAGATGAAGATCATTCATTATAAATACTCTGTTGACCCAACTGCATTTCAGATTAATTTCTCTTATACGCACACACAATCTACCACTCTACCCTCTCCCAAAAGACCTAAATATTTACTTAGATTGTTGACTCCAGTTTACATAATTCTGCAACGAAGAGCTGTCAGAATCCCCAGCAACACAATTATTTGAAATAACTTGTAAGTTATTTTTAAACACAATATTTAATATGTCAGAGCCCAGACTGTGCTTTAACACTACACAAATGTCTGATTTCAACTTTTGAGCATTGTTTAATAAACAGTCTCACTGAATACAATTGTGTCAAAACAGAAACTGCCATGCATATGCATTAAAAAGTTACAGCTATCAGACACATATTCTATAGCTGGTACTCTTTAATCAAATATTTATGAAAGAATCAGACACAGAGCTGTGGGCACATGCATTAAATAACTGTAGCTATCAAGCATATATTCTATAGCTGGGACTCTTTAATCAATTCATTAGAAAAGTGCACAATCACACAGTAAAATAACAGTAACAAAATACAGAAAATATTTTTCTGAATAATGATATTCAAACAAATTTTCCTTTTAAGGAAACTTGTCAAGTAACATGCTTTATGAGAATAAGGCTTTAATAACACAGACAAGTGCTCATACAATCATTTATTCATGTAACAAAATTAGTCTCATGAAGGGACTGTAACAGCTATCAAAAAAACCTTTGTTGCAATAAAGTCAGACAATACAATGCTTTCACAAGCATTTGAAGAGCTACACCTTCAGATAACTTGCTAAGGGATATATACAACAGCAAGCATCTGAACAGCACTAATATATGCTCACAGAACTATATTCCTTCACTTACAGGACTGACAATCTTAAAATTTTCAGTAAGTCTACTGAAAAGCAAAAGGTCATTCAAAACAGTTTTGGGGGTGAAACTTTGAAAATACAAGTAACCCATGATCAGCTTTCCCAAAAACTGATTTGACTTTTAATTTATCCCTCCAGTAACTGGACAAGACTGTTGGAAGGCAGTGCTTGAGAGCAAGGATATGAGAATATTGCATCCAATTGAAATTGTTAACTGTTACTGACAATTTTAAAGTGGTGTTCAAACTTTGGTTTCCTCTACCTTTCTATGGCTTTCATAGCGATTGTGAAAAATAGAAGTTTCACGGCACAACAAAACACTGCCCAGTGCTGAACAAAATGGGTGGGAAAAACCCAACACAGAGACCCTTACAACTGGCAGGTGAAAAAGGGCAGGGAAATCACAGATTATGTTTACGAGTGACTCTCCTCACCATAATTTTGCAAGAATATTAAGAATGAATCAAGGGTTTTTCATAAACAATAAAATACTCTCAACCTCTTAGAACAAACTGAATAGGATCCTTCTTGGTTCTGTCATTTTCTCTCTAGCAGACTGTGCCACAGCACACCTCTTAACGGAATCCTGAAGAGTCATATATTAAGTTTCCTAAGAAATCCAGAAGGACAACAGCACAAACTAGTCTTACCACCGAAGCACAGCCCTGTGTTTCATAGAGGCATTTGTTCTATGGTCTTCTGAAGACAAAAAAGCTTTACTCCCTTACTCTCAAAGGTGTCCTTAATCTTCTTTCTCAACAGAATTAGCTACTTGACTATTGAAAACACCTGCCTACAAGACAAGTCAGAAACTCGCCCCACAGCTGTACAGCCAGAAGGAGACAAACCCCACCCTGGTCTACCTACAAGCACCAAAAGTGTAGCACTATCAATTCTAACTGCATCAACCTGGGAAAAGAAACCAGCAAGGCTGGGATTTGTTTGGATTTTTCTTCCCTTTCCACTTAGAGAACAGTAGAGCCTCAGTGGAGAAGCCTGGCATCCTGTGCTGTTCACATGGGTATGCTTACTTTTAAGTTCCTGTGAGCAATTCTAATCCAAAACGTGCATTCAAAGGTAGTGAAGGAATCCTTTACCAAGAATCACTCCCCTCACTTGCCTGCTCACTATTATAATGATTGAATTTTGCATTTTACCTAAACTCCAAAACTTAGTATCAGTCTATAATTCAGATGATGTTTTATTCGCTCTGGCAGTACACATCACAAACCTGCAGAAAGCAGATTATACAGAAAACTTTTTCATTCTATTACCCAGTCTTCTCCAAGCTCCTGTAGAGCATTTCCTGAGTTGTGCTTGCTAAGAATTATTTTTTTTATACTACTATACCACTTAGCAGCACAAATCATGGACTACTATAAATATCAGATAAAAGGATGTCACTTTACAATTGGAAGGTAAGACAAAAGAGAAGAGGTGGATAGAGACAGAATGGAAAACAAAAAGATATGTATCATCACCACAAAGCAGTAACATCAGAGGATCAACATCACAACTGTTGCTAAAGTTTCACAGGTATCTCACAGGAGGAGGGTTGTATTATGGTAAGTAGTTTTGCAAATCAAATTTTTAAAATGTAGATGAGGCTCTAATCACTAAGGAACACATGATCAGAATCCACAATGATTTCCACACTCTGAATGAAGCTCCAAAACTCTCAAATATTTAGCAAGGAGAAATCAAATGCACAAATGCTACATGCCAACCAACAGCTTATGCAGCACCCCTACAGAAAACATTACTGAATTCCAAATAAACTATGAATAATGAGTTTGATGCTGCTGTTAAAAAGCATTGTCATTCTGAGATGTATTAATAGATATATTCTCTGTATTAATAAACTCAGGACAATCATTCCACTACATTTGGCACTACCACGGGCTCAACTAAGCATCACTGCTCTTCTTGTTTGGGCAGCTGACTTCCAGAAGCATGCAGGTGAGAGAATCCACAGGAAAAATATGTTTACTAAAAGAAATAGTAGCTTGGAAAAAAAAGATGCATGAAGAAAAGTTGAGATAAATGTGTTTGTACAGCCTAGGAGATGCAAATTCAGAACGACTTCACAATATGCTAATTGTTACAAAAAACTACTAATGAACTTTTCTTGGCATTCTCTTAGATAAGACAAAGAGCAATTAACTCAATTTGCAGTAAAAAAGATTTAAGTAGGACATCAGGAAAAGCAAACTCTGGACTAAGGAACACATTCAGAAAAGTTGATAGCACTGAAGCTGAAAGTCAGAATACAGAGACATCGATGGAGGTGATAGAATTTTTTTCAGTAGAACTTTTCAAGAGATGAGACAGCAAATATCTAGGATGATTTAGGTACTGCTTACTCCCCTCCATGAAACAGAATGGGCCAAAATAACTCCTGAGGTCTCTTCCAGCCCTACATTTCCTTGAATTCATTGAGATAAAGTAATGAAGAAAAAGCCACACCACCAAAAATTAGCAAGATACAAGCAATAGTCCGGAGAACAGGAGGGTAACACTGATGAACGTAAGATGATGGCAAAGTTCAATTGTGCATGGCTAAGAAAGGGCTTATCTTTAGACATTTAAGGCACAAGAAAACCATGAGACACAAAGCTAAAAATGGGTTTAAATCAAAGAGGACACAAAAGCTACAGAACTGAATGTCTCCGTCTTCAGAGAATGAACAGATCTCTCTGTCTCCCCTACAGCCACTCTCTTTACCTTCTGTCTATATCTAGCCCAAACCTGTGGCTAAACTACAGCAGTTGCTCTACCACCCGATGACCCTTCCCCAGCAGAGAAACAGGATGAGCAAAAGGAGAGGAGACCCACAGCTTAAAATGAAAACAGATGTAATGAAACTGCCAAACTACTATCAAAGCCAATGTACAAAGTTATACTTAGCCCAGCAAACGTACGGTGGTCACAATAAGTGAGAAAGCAGTCCTGACGAGCAGAAGGAACCACGGCCCATGTCCGAGCCTAAGCAGGAAGCCCTCTGTCCTCAGCAAACCTCCCCCTTTATAATGAGCAGGACATTTCTAGGATGGGATACACCTGTAGCCAACTTGGGTCAGCTGCCCTGACTGACTCCAAATTGCTAACAGCCTGCACACCATGGCTGGCCTGGGATTCTGTCCCACTGAAATGAGGACACCTTCTTTCTCCATGTTTGTCAGATTTCTCTCTTTCTGTTGTTTGGTATTATTTTCTGGTAACCCTATACTTGACCTTTCTATTCTCTACTTTTGTTTCTTTACATTGACAGGAAATGGGTGGAAGAAAAGAAAGCTTAAAAATCTCTTCTCCTCCCTGTTTCACCTATTATTTTTCTACAGTTTTTATTGCCTGTCTAAATATTTTTGGCAATGTTGGTGATGAATCCCACTCCACTTCCTACAAAAGCAAAGTAATTGAAGCAAACAGGAGGCCTGAGTCCTACGTGCAATCTCCTTCCCTGTCTGACGTAGGTCTGTGAATCCAGAACACCTATTTTCTGGATGCCTTAAAAGAGGAGCCAGTCAAGAGGAGGAAGTAAAGTTTTATGCACAAAATCTTCATGGTGATTCTTAAGACGAGTAAGTGCTAAACTAACCTACCATCAATGCTACTTGAAAAGTTTGTTAGTGTTATAGTGTCTGCACAGAATTACAACTACTGAAACAAAACAAACATTTTAATGAAAGGGACACACTAACCATGAGATTTTGCTTTTTCAGGGCCAACATATGGTACGCTGATGCGTACAAATTGTAATTATATGTGGCAAGGCATCCCACGACTTTTTCTGAGTAACAAAATATAGCCCTGTTAGATAAGAAATTCAGGGTATATTCATACAAGCAAGGAGAAAAATTAAAAAGGAGAGACCCTCACCACTTCCTATGCAACAACATATTTTAATTGATATAATCTATATCCTCAATGGATTCAGGTTATAACTAGGGCATTATTAAAGACTTACAGTTAATCTGATAAACAGTACAATGCAGCTTTTTGTAAAAACAGAATCTCCTGGGTTCTAGCGATTTATCAAATTAATCTTGCGGGGACTTCCTTTGGGTATAATGGATTCAGAATCTTATATTCATAGTCCATCTGTATTTCTATATGAAGCCTCTTATTTCCAATAGATGCTTTTGAAACTGTTAACCCCTCCTGTTCTGGTGATAAAAGATTATGTGCATAAACATAAAGATATTGAAAATCTGTTTTTTCATGAAAAATTTTTTTTACTCCTCCATAATTAAATTACAAATTACACCCTTATTGATATGTCACAAAGTAATAAGAAAGATTGATTGTATTCTGTACAAAAACTGAAGGCTCACGAAGACATTTTATGGTCTGTATGCATCCTACCATTACATAACATACTTTTACATTTAGCTTAGTGCTTAAGAATGCAGAACAGCAGGCAACTTTGACTTAATGTTGGAATGCATAAATGATACAAGCAGAAACATCCTTGTATTTGGTAGAAGGCACATTAAAACTTTAGAAATATTTTTGTTTTAACCAATTGGGATTACCAAAATAAATATCCACAATAAAATACATTGGTTTTATAACCATGAAAGAGATTACTCAAAGGTTTGCATACCAGCAGCTTTCAAGTGACCTAAGCACCACAGTCTCACATCTTAGTGAAGTCAAAGCCTGCTGTGGGTTAGCCTTCATCTTACTGACCTTTCGATGCTCTTGGAGATTTGTTGCCGAGGAACATTTCTTATTGCACACTGAACACATCAGCTTCTTCCTAGAATTTCCTGAAACAGAAACAAAATACCACCAACATCTTATAAAGGAAGTGCTAAGAAAGAATCTAAATATTTCCACTGAGTCTGTGGCTTTTCACAGGTCATTTGACTGACACAAGATTTTTTTACATTTGTATCCCATCTTCAAAGTGTTCCATATCAGGAGTTCTCTGTGGGTGTCCAACAAACCAGTTACTGATGAAATGTAAATCAAGAAAACTAGAACAATAAAGAAAAAAAACCTCCAAACAGATGTTATCACACATGACCAATCCAATATAAGGAGCAAAATTCACAACGAAGAACAACTCAATTTATAAGCAAACAGCTCATTTCTTCCAGTCAATACAGGAGTTAGCACAGCAATGACAAAAAGAGATCCCAAACTGAAGTCAAAACCACCATTTCCCATTTTTCTTTAATCAGAAAGCATTAAGCTTTCTTACTATATACTACTATATAAAATAATATATCATTAATGGTCTTTAACTGAAGAAGACAGGGAAATGACATTAGCACCAGATCATGAACTCTCATCTAAAAGGTAAATTACCAAACAAGCTATAGGTCAGTTACCAGATGTATTTTCCTTCCCTTTTCACAGCTGCTTTAAAAATTGACAGACTGGGTTTATCTATTATTTACCTTTTGAAATTCATTTTAGTAAGCCACAAAGCTATTTTATTGCAAGACAAAACCACCACTAACCTAATTATTTGTTTCCAATTACATGCCCATGCAAGATATTTCCTAGCTTATGCAAAAAATGTTCATATTACATTTAACACTAAGGAGAACAGACACAGAATGAGAGGGGAGGACTGCTTAGTCAAACACAGAGGAAGTATGGATAATAAATAAACTCATTAGATGGCTCCCAGCTCAATTTTTCTGACTAAGCATCCTGTATCTTTCCTGCTCTTGCTGTCCTGAAGAATTCATATTACACTGATTCTTCTTACTACAACATACCCTATCAATCAATTGGTTCAATACTTAAATTTGTAATATATTAAAAAGTACTCAATCTCACATATGCATTTGCTGTTAAACTAAAAAACTAATAAGTATTTATATATACTGATATGCACATAAATAAAAGGAATGCACTTAGTACTTCAACATACAAGAATATCAATGAGACCTTTCCAGAGGACAGAAAGGTGACAGTATCTGTTCATAGCTTTGCGTAACAGGCAACCCTTGTAACAACCTTTCCTACTTTTCCTTGCCTCCAGGTAACACAAGGCAGGAAGGAATTCCAAAGTGTCCCTCAACAGTGGTTGGTTATTCTCCTTCCTGCACTGACACCAGTTGTTATTTCTATGACTCCCAAGTGGCAAAATAAAAGCTCTGCTCATAGTGCAGGCACAGAAAAAAAATATCTTCCAGGCGTCTGCTCTCAGTCATGTCTGGAGCAATCATTCAAGAGAATTGTGGAATTTGTATGCCACTACATAGCTGACCAAAGCTAAGCCTAAACAAAACAATGCTCACGGATGAAAAAAAAAAATCTTACTGCTACTGAAAAAAGGAGCTAATATTTTATCAGAGTGGTTATAGAAGTGTTTCTGTACACTGTAAGAGTTTGGCGGGAGAAAGAGATTTCATGTAATGAAAAATCCTACAAAGCATCTCAGTGCTCTCATCATCAACTAAAGACTGTTTTCTTTGCACTCTGGTATTCTGCTGTCCCCACACATACTGATCGCCCATTGACATTGAGAGGGGACACGCAGAGAGAACAGAGTGCCAGAACTGAGATCTGCTTTGTGGGCCTGAGAGCAGTATTTTGCCCTTTCATTAAAACAAAGTGAAGTTTGATTGAAAACTATTGATTCACAGTGCACAGATATAAAAACACTAGGGCCTAACGGGACTAGTGGATTGTCTCGTCTGGCTTCCTGCACAACGGAGGCTATAGAATTTTATGCAATACCCTCATCAGACCTAATCGTTTGTGAAGCATGTCTTCCAGAAAGACATCCCATTGTGTCCTGAAAATACCAAAAGCTCAAGAACTCACCACTTCCTCTAGCAGTTTGTGCCAGTGGTTGATTTTCCTCACTACTGAAATGTTTTGCTTTATCCATTATTTGCCTAGGTTAAACTTCCCCAGATTCCTATTACATTTTCTGCAGCAGACTAATGATTCATCTGGTATACAGCAATTTCTCCCTGGGGGAGAAGGAACAGTTACTCTTGCAATTAGTTACTTCTTAATTTTCTTTTTGATCCAAATGAATCCATTAAAAAAGAAACCAAAGACAATGTTTACTGTGATTTGCAAATTTAAGGCCAGGAACACGTTAGAGGGTTTTTTTCCAAAGAAACATTAAGCTCTTTCTTACCGCTGTGAACATTTTCTTTATGTTTTTTCAGGGCATCCTTACTCTTGAACCTCTTCCCGCAGCTGTCTGCCTTGCATATGAATCTGGCATCCCCTCTGCATGCCTCCTTGTGCTGTTCATAACTATATGGGATAACCAGTGAAAAAAGAAACAAAAAAAGAGCAACACATAAGGCAGTATCTACAGAAACCAGACACAGAACAAGCACTCTGAGCTTAACGCATGCCGCACTGCAGAGTTCCAAGGCCACCTCATGCATTACTTACAGCAAACAGGAATGAAAGCATTGACTTCTTTCACTGTTAGGAGTCACATACACAAGCAAGCTTGAAAGCTAACATGCAAAGGGAGGCCAGCAATGATATGACAGCAGTCCCGTAACTCAGACACAAAACCTCGATTCTGAGCTGAAGGAAGTATTGCAAACAGAGCACTGAAAACTTCTTGAGGAGTCTCCTGGGCCGATATTCTCTGTGCACTGAAGTACACTAAAGAAAAATGAAAAATAAAACACAATAAGGGGAACATTCTAGAACTTACACAGGCCTGAGTAGCTAAAATACTTACATACAGCTCTATAAATCTTTTAAGTAGTTGACTAATCTATTGCAAAATGGAAGTCTCCTGGAATTTAGTAGGACTGATTAAGCGCATAAAAAGCAAGAGTCAGGATCATACTGCTGTATCCTCACAGAGATTAATCTTACTTTGCATGATGTAAAAAACTATTTAAACGCAACTTCCACTATAGACTCAAAGGAACAAGTCTAAATTCAAGAGAAATATTTAGTAGAGGCAATTAAATATTTCTCTGCTCTGTAATTTTATTTCCATGAAAGAACAGAGCTCATATAGAGCTGCCAGCTCTAGTAATGTCCACATTATTCAGATGTAAGAAAGATCAATCTATTACAAGAGAAGCCTTAAGCGCATTCTATGCAATAAGAGTGTTTCTTTCCCATATGAGTTAATGCACTACCTATAATCACTTAAGCATCTAATGTACTATCTTTAAGTAAATGTACAATTAAAAGTAACATATCTAATCGCAAGCAAAAAGATATAAACAACAAAAGAAAAACAGTTACACTCTTGTACAAAAGTATAATTGTAAGATATATGACTTCAGTGAAAGCTGCATACAGTAAAGATGTGCTCTTAAATCAGGTCTCAGGTCCTTTGTGTTTCTAATGGGGTTCTTTCCATCACCCAAATAATCAATTAAACTGGAAGCATTGTTTTTACTTTTTTTTTGTCCTTCAATATTACCATTTACTTTCTTCTAAACCTTACTTCAGTTCTGTAATTTTTAAGCTGTGGTTGTCATTCTATCTCCTAAACTACTGAATAGTCCACTGATGGAGACCAATGGTTTTGCACCAAACAGAAGCTCTGATCTGGTCTGCAGCATGTGATTTTAAAACATAACAAAAAAAATCAGCAATATTTCTTTTTTTCAAAATGAAGTCTCCAAAAAAAATGCAAGAAATTAACATATTAAAAGACTACTGTAAAGGTTAAGGTACAAATATATGAAATATACACGCATAAAAATTAAAGCTTAAATTATTAAGTCAAGAGAAACAAAATGATTGAATGAAATGTATTTGAATGATCCCTGAAAAAAAAAAGACTCCTGCTCCTACTCACTGCCTTTGTAGAGCTTGTTTGACAGGGAATTTCTTTCCACAGTTTCGGCACTTAAATTCCTTTTCTTCACTGGGTTTTTGGTGCAAAGTCTGAAGATGTTCTGCTAGAATCTCCTGGCTGGCAAAGCTGGATTCACAGTTTGGGCATGCATGGTCCTCTTTACAGGAGAGGGGATCTATGTGATTGGAGGCAAAAATCAGTAAAGGAATCATTTTCATGGAATATTTTGTATACATTATGAGAGACTCTCTGCAGAAACAGATCATGCAAAATGGCATCACAAAATTCACAAAATACTTTCTCTCTGAATGTTTTATAGACAGCCCGTCTTGAGTGGATTACCATTGAAAATGGATGCAAAGTATCAAGTTGGGTGTGACTTGGGCTAAATTAGTCATCCAGGTTGCCTCTACTTTTATAAGGATGCTCCCCAACACTATACAGTGTGTTCTCCTTCTTTGTTACTACTTTTAAGCTCTCAAGTTATCCTATTTTTTATATAATTGCTTACCTGCAATTTTTTCACTAGCTGGTTGTGCTTCTTTATTGCTGCCACTATCTTCATCTTCTTGGATAACAGTTACTTCTTCTTCCTCTTCGTCCTCTTCTTCCATGTCACTGTCCAAGTACCCGATTAGAAGCTCTGTGTCTGTTTCAATATCTTCCACAGCCAGATAGAAAATATTTTCCCCTTCCTGTTGCAAACAGTGAAGTAGAAGCAATAAAATCTAGATAAAAGTATGAAGCCCTCAACTAGTAATAGCCCTCAGGTACGGAAGGGCTGGCTCCATCCCTTAGGGAGCACAATACTGGAACAGCCTTTCCAAGACTTCTTTCTCAGTATGGCTGCATGCATAAAGTGCCCTTGTATTCTTGTATGCTGGAAATATTCCCCTGCCTCACCTGTGAGGCTTGTCCAATATGCACTGTAGCCTACACCAATGTGACGCTGGGGTTAAGATCCTCCTCTCCTACCACACTCTGCCTGATGAAAACTTCAGAGTTTGAAAATGAAACATTTGAGATTAGAAAAATAACAACTTTTAAATAATAAACACAGCCTGAGCTCTGTGCCCTGTTGGCTGCATGAACTATAACCCAGGTTTCAGTAGCATGTTTATATTGTGGTTTGTTTTTTTTTTTCTCTCTCTCTCTCCTTAAGATTCCCAGCCTTCTTCATGAGCATGCTTTCACCCCTGGTCAGTTATCTTCACTATCAAGTTAGCAGACACATCTGTAAAACACACTTTAAACCAGGAGAAGAAAAACCCCTCTGCTGGTTTAAATCACTGTAGGTACACAGCTCCACAGAAGGCCAAAGATCCAGCTCATGTTCTGCAGGAGAGGACAAGCTACGTAACAATAAGCTCCAAACCCTTCTCCACAATGAATAAACAAGCTTCCATATAGATATATAAGCTAACAACTTTGGTCTTTGACAATATTTAATTTAAGTTACCAAGCTTGGCACAGGGTGGGAGNTTTGGGGGGGGGGGGGGGGGGGGGGGGGGTATCTATAGCAAAACCAGCTGTCTCCTAAACGGATACACAGAGCTGCTTATTTTTGCCATATGTGAACCAACTGCTTTAGGTACTACCCAAAGCGCCAGAGGAGACTAATTTTTACACAATGAAGACTGCCAAGTTCTATCATAAATCTTAAAGCTTATCTGATTAACATCCAGAAAAGTTAATTGAAGCTTCTCTGCACTACATCGAGCCACATATTTTGTAACAAGCTTCCCAGCACAAGGACAAGATAATGATTTTTAATTTTTGTAATACACTAAGATTAATTTAAACTGTCAACAGGGCTCGTAGTACTCCTCAAGCTTTAGAAGGCCTGTTGTATATTATACAAGATATTGTCACACAAGAGTGAAACCTATTTAATTCCACAGACTTCATACAGCTGCTGCTTTCAAGAACGTGCCACTTTTCTGTCCTTATCTCAACAGCAGCGTCTGAAAACAAAATAATTACTTTTTTTTTTCAAGATACATTCTGGAGTCCAGATACCTACCAGCATGCCACCCTAACACTTGTGTATATCTAGAAGTTGCTGGTTTTCATATGCCTCTGCCAAGTTGCAGAGACCTTTAATTTCCTACAGTCTAAACTCAAAACAAATCATGTCCTGAAACTCTTGACGCTAAAAAAAGTAAAAGGTCTTTCTACACTTAGTCTCCAATTAGCATAAAGCCACTGGGGTAAACCTCCAGTACATCACTGTTTAGGATAACCTTATTCTAAAAGCAGGACAACTTTATAAATGGAAGCACATACCTATTACTGGCTTGCCAAAAATAAAATAAAAACAAAATCCCAGGAAAAAATAAAGGCCCAAACTTACCCATTAAAAAACCAAAGAGCACACCTTTCAATTAGACCACACGTGACACATCTTGCACCACACCGTAACTCTGGAGAACAGCAACCAGGACTCATTATTCAGGTTGACCTAGACCACATGCATGAATCCCAACCACCAAGCTCTTACCAATACTGCTGCATCCTCATCATTTCTGCACTTCCCTTATGTGCAACTGGGATTTAATTTATAGCTCTGTGTCTAAAAACATCTTGTTTTTTCCCCATTTGTGTGGGTTTGGTTAGTAAAAAGATTAACGGAAGGAGTACTAAGGTCTCTCAATGCTTGAGTGCTTTTGGCTGCATTTGCATTGAAAAGAAATTAGCTTTGGTGCCAGCCCAAACTAAAAGACAGCTCAAACTCATTTCTCCTCCAAGGCTAATTTGTTTGGCTTTTCCAGCCAAACAAATGCTAATAGTCAGGTGTTCGGAGCACTAATTAATCCAGATATACCCTTGCTGCAGCAGCTCCTCAAGGCAGCATTTTCAGTGAAACCAATGGAAGTTCTCCAGAAACCACACAGGAAGGTAAGCCTCTCCCTCCACCAGCAGCACCTGCACGAGGCACATTTATCTACATGCATGCAGGTGCAGAAACAGCGAACATCGTAAGAAATCTTTTGAATCATTTTAATAATCCTCCCATTTCTAAGAACACATCTGCAGTTGTTCCACCTGCCTATGTACTATGGGGCTGGTTGTTATGCTAACATTCATCCACAGGGGACAATAGTCCTTGGGAGGAAACTCCAGGTGCTGGTCATGGTAGCATCACAACCTCCCTTCATGCTACTCCTGGTTTATTATTCCACTTTGCTTCGCTCAATTCAGATTCCTGGCTTTTCCATACAGTCACACACCTTTCACTTGTGCTTTGGAAGAGGGGACGCTGAGAAGGAACATGGGCCAAGAAACACTGACAGCCCATCACACATCCATCCAAAAGTTTAAGACAGCTGTGATGCCTTTCTTATACTTTTCATCACTTTGTACATGCTGATCACATTTATTCTATTTTGCCCTGCAATTTTTCCAAATGTTTTTCTGTGGAAGCTTTTCTAGGACTAACATTCTTGCCACTCTCTCTTTCTTTTTAAACCATCCTTTAACTCTAGTATGATGCCTTGAAAATGCATGCAGAAAGCACTAAGTATATTCTAAGCAAGGTACGACATTATGCAATGCAGCATAACAGTTTCTTTCCATTTCTTTATTTAATAAACATCTTCATTATCAAAAAATCCACTTATTCACACTGGATATTCCATTAAAATGTCTATTCAGACATTCAGGTCATTTCACTGAGTGTTTTATCTAAAATATAATAATGCACATGGATTTTTCACACTGCTCTCTCAAACCAGCCACGTTCAGCCATGTCATGATGAAAAAGCAGAGCAGTGATTTTAAGAAACACTGATAAATAATTCTCCTTTTCCTAATGTTTTGCAAATTCAAATTACATCAGCAAATAGCTTGGGTTAGCCTGAAACATTTTGGAAAGTAAACATTTTAAGCAAAAATTTTAACACAGCTATATAACTCTTATTTATGTGGGACTGGATTTCATTTTGCTGTAAAAATGAGCTTTTGGTTAAAAAAAAAAATTAAAAATGCAGATAGTTAATCTCTTTCATAATCTCCAAAAGGACAATAGCTGTAACTAGAAAAATACCACTGTCTTTGTTGCATTCTGTGAAGTCACAGAATGCTTTCAAAACTGAGAGATGAAACAGACTAAGACTCTTTGGCTTGAGAAAAGAGCTGTCAAATAAGAGGGAAAGATATAACAGGGCTGTGTAAAACCAAGGATGGCATAGAAAAATGAACAGAAAGTAACTATTCACTGCTATGCAAGGGCTAGGGAATTAAGTGAAATTAAGAAGTTCCTAGAAGAAAAACAGAAGCATTTTTCAACATACTGTGTAATTAAAACAGTGGACCTCATTACCACAGAATGCTCAAATGACAAATATAAAAACGTAAAAATAAGCTGGATAAATTCAGATCCATGGCCAAGACTAGAAAGAGAAAATTATCTTTATTAACTTATCCTCAAGCACTGCCTGATCATCCTATCAGATAATTAGATCCTTCAATTCTCTGTTTTCTATTGGAACATGTTAAGCGCCATACTTGCTTTCCAACCTGTCATACTTTTATATTAAATTTTAAACTATAAAGCAAATGAAGGATTCTGCTTTCTGCACACCTAAGCCCGTACTTGAGTTCAGCATTAAACACAAGTAGGCCTCTAAATCATTAGTCCTAATTCAGTCAGATATATCGTTACCTAGTTATCTTCTTAATTTTCATAATGACAAGGAAACAATTACATTCAGGAAAAAACTCACCTTGACTGAATAAGGATATAGTGAGAAAATTAAACTGTTGTTACAGCAGTGAGTTAAGTGCTCTGGAAAGAACTTAGGTGTTTGGGTTTTTTTTCTAATGTAAACTGTTCCCTTTAAGCCAGGAGATATAGTTCATGTAGGTGATTGAGTGCAATACCTTCAAAGTGGATTAATAGAAACCTTTCAAGGAATATCAGATTCTAAGGACCTTTTTGGTCTTTCATCCTATCAATCTTATTTACAGTACTGTATTTAAGCACAAGAGCTGACTTCTAAAAAAAGAAAGGTAGGGAAAGGAAAGCAATTAGCTACTTTTCTCAGATCTTGCAATTACACTGCAAGAGATAAAGACCAAAGGGAGATCAAATTAGCAAATCAGTAACAGGAACTAAATGGTAGGAATCCACCAAATTTACCTGGATGGCTGCCAGGTTCTTCTGGTCCTGTGAAGGAGCCTCATGGACAAACCGCAGCCAATTAGAATGACGTGGGTTGCTTGCATCCAGGATATAAAGGACCTCACCTTTACTCCCACGAACCTGAAACATTAAAAGAAGAATTGAACAAAGTTAAAATTGTTTACCAAACACACAAACATGTAAAAAATGCTTGTGCTCAGCAAGTGAATCTTGCATCCAATGGGTACTCACAGCTGTGGTGCACATTCACCTCCTTCTATAAGCATATTTATTTGTTCATCTCAGAACATGGGAGTCACTCAAATCCTGCAACTGGTGTCAGCATCCTCCCTCTCTTTCTTAGACTTTCCTTTAGTAAACAAGTATTATGACTGACTCCTGAGTCTCCCAAATCTGACAGTATGGTCACTGTTGCTCAAGTTCTTTCCTCTCTCTTTGTTCCTTCACGTTCTCTTTTTCTTTATGATCTTGCCAGAAACTGATACAACCTGAGAGGTCCTTTCCCATTCCAACCCTATCATCCCTCTTCCAGTTTTCCTTTCTGAGTTCTTTTCCTTCTTATGTTCCAATGCCAGCATTTTACTCCTACAGTCTACCTAATTCCAGCTTACATTGAAAAAATGAAAATAATAGAAGCAGAAACTTAATATTAACCAAGTCATTCTTCCCCCTCCAAACACAAAGATATACTGCTGAAAAAATACAGCTGCCACTGCCATTTAAAAAGAGGTTTGTTTTGTTTTAAATAATAGATCATTTGAGTCTCTACTGATACAGAAGATACAAGAGCCATGCAAAAAGGTCACACAACCACACTATTATGCCATGTGATTTATTTATATAATGAACTTATTTCCTTTTTCATCTGTCAGCAAGCAGTATCCAGAGCAGGTATTTCCTAAGAGCTGGGGATTTCAGCTATGTAAGACCAAAATTAGATTGTCTTCATGGCTTTGTGTTTAAACAGCTCACATTCTTGCTCTATTTGTTTCTAACAGATGCAGTATCATATTCCTACAGTATGACTGGTTAAATTACCTCAACATTCAGGATATCATTAGAAAGAAAAAACTGTATTCCATTGCAATAATAGCTGGTGACAGCATGTTGTTCTCAGATTAAAACAAAACAAAAAAATCTACTGTAGTTCTGCAAACAAAAGTCTTCACAATTTATTACTGTTCTTCCAAAGGAAGACATCACATCTTAAGGACACATCATCAACAAGTGCCAATATTTCAAACTTTAAAAGTTTTTCTACTTTCAAACACAGAGGTTAACCACAGTGAAAAGTATCAAACCTACATACAATTGGATTCAATCATCTTAAAGGTCTTTTCCAACCTAAACGATTCTATGTTTCCATATAATGCACCCAGAAACAATATCTATGGACCATGTAGGTCCTTATAAAGGTTTCATCCAGATCTTGACTGAGTTGGAAAGATAATCAAGATCCTGTTATAAAAACCATACGTTACACTATCTACCTTTTAATCCATTCTTTGTCTTCATTTGCTTGATCCTAAGATTATATGAGAATAATTTATATTCACTTCAGGGATACACGATCATCTCAGTTGTGCTTTCTCAGTCTCTGCCAATCCATAAAGAGATATCACACACAAAGCAAAGACCACATAAGGAAACTATTGATAAAAGATTATGATAAAAACTTTAAAGATGTGCTATATTTTCTATTGCTTTTTTCACCTCGTAAAGAAATAATGCTGCATCATATACGCAGATGTGAGGAAATAAAGTCAAGAAAAACACTCAAACCACTGTACTTCACAAAGACTAGATGGGTGACATTTACCACTTCTTTTCTCACTGGTGGCATGGGTAGGTGAGCTTCCAAAATAAACAGCTTTGAGCACCCTGACAGCAAATCCCAAATTTAATCAATATCTTAAACAAACAAACAAAAAGACCAGCTCTTGCTGGTCACTCACTACTATCAAACACCCAAAATGCATACACATATCTAAAGTGTGCACCAGACACGACAGCGCCTCAAATTGAGGTGCTTAAGAATCATCTTCTTGTGAATCAACACAAAAGGTGTCACTGAACTCATTTAGTTGAATGTCTTTACAGTAAGATGGATTATCTGACATTCACTGTTATCACACAGGGGTTTTTACCTCAACATCAATCAGGACATCATTGAATTCTGCCACATTAACAAACACCATGGCACTATACAACTATTTGGGAAAAAAAAGCGCCCCTAGTTATTGTATAAGCTACCACGTGAAACCCTACACAGGCCTAAATAACATCTAAACTGCCTGCAATGCCCATCACCAACATGCCCTAACTCCATCTGCTAGATTTTTACACTGCAATGAAACTATCTCCAGATTTTCAAAATACATCCAAAGTTGTCACGCACGCTACTTTAAAATGCTCGTGAGTGCAATTGCAAATGCAAGTGCAAATGCACACCTGGCAAGAGAAGAAGAAAAAAAAACTTCACTGAAAATAAGCAGATGGTTACCTTTGCTGAAGGCAGTAAACACGCTGCCTGCTTTCTGGAAACCATTTTCTAAGCATTTGTAAATCTAAACATCTATGTTCATTCAAACAATCACGTAAAGAAAAGCACTGGTTTCTGCACTGCATTTTTTGGATTAGCTGAAAACATGATTTTTATTGTTAATAGTATAAAACAACTAGATGCAATACTTCTGCATCCTCAGTTTCAGACCTCCCTCACAGAGCTCTCTGCAGAGTAGAAACTCACATTTTAACATTGCCGCAGAAAGTATTAAAATAACGCTTGCAAAAGAAACCTGAAGGCAGCAACTGTCCATCTGCTTACTCACTAAAAAGTATTTGGGGACAGTATACGGCATTTTTCTTCAGCCAAAATATACAGCATCAGGTTTTCTTTCATGTTAATGAAGCTCCTTCTGGCACATGCCATTATTTGCCCTTGTCAGAGACAGAACAGTGCAGGAAGCCCATTCCTAGAATTCTGCTAATGTTTTGTGGAGCTTTCACAAAAAGAGTTGAACTTTATGTTCACTGGAAGGATATTCAAAACTCCTTAAGCAAACTGTGTGTAATCTTCTGTAACAAGTTCAGATTAGAATAGCACCTTGACCCACCAACAGGTGCTTTCTGATATCTTAAATAAATGACATAACTGCAGATGTGAGGCTAACATTCTCAGTCATTTTTGGGAGTAGATTCTTCTAATCACCAATACCTGAAGATCATTAAGGGGCTTGTTGCAAAGGTCACTAAGCTTAAAGCAAAGTTATACACTTAACATGAATAAAAATGACTAAACCAAGCTTTAAAGGAGTTAATGAAATTTAGCTAAATAAACAAGCTTGTAATAAATAACTACATTGGACACCTATCTACCCCAGTAGGGATAAATTTAACAAAATTGAAAATCTAGGATGGAAACCTGCAACTGAGATAGGGCACCAATGTCCAACTCATGTGTAGCAAAAGTTATTTTAAATGCAACAAAAACACATCCAGATGCATTTGTCTAAAAAGTGAGAAAAGCAATAACATTTCAGAAAATTAATTAAAAATTCACACAAAACCACTAAAAGCAAACAATTTTCAGTGTAAATACTATCTGAGGAGTAACAACTGGGAAGTTCATCTTCACAGAGAAAAAAATAAAATGTACATTGCTAAGAACTATATTTCTAATATTCATCTTGAGAGCAAACAGAGAATTCTTCAAATCAAGATTTATTTTGTCATGAAACTTAGAACATAATTCAACACATGCCTTGTATGTAAAAGCCTTCCTATGCCAGAACAACATTCTATAGGCAAGGTATCAAAGAAAAATACCTAAGGAAAAAAAAAATCCAACCACCATTATTAGCTTCAAGTGTTTGACTTCTCATACCTCAGTCCTAAACATTAAAGCTCTGATATAAAGCTGGTTGTAGTCAATAGCAGATTTTCTACTGCCTTCACCGGTTTCCAGGCAGGCTTATTTAACTTAAAACAATTGTTGCTGCAAAAGCAATGAGAGTAAGGAAGTAGAAACATAAGTTAATTTCATTTTCTTACAAAAATAAACATGAACATTAGCTTCCATTCAAAGATTGATTTCCAGCATGTGTCTGTTCTTCTTGGTTTTAATAAAACAATGAAGAAAACAGAATTTTGGCAGATAGTCAGAAACCAAACCTGAAATATGTAACATTCAGCATTACACAACTTATTACGTGCCATCCAATCCTGACCAACATTTCTTCATGGTATGTCAGAGTATTTCAAGAAGGACTAAGTCTTTCCAACTCTCCCTGTTTTAACACTTGCCAAAGTCATCACCAAAAGTATACGCTTGCCACAATCCAATCGCAGTGAAATGAATGCCACTTTCTTGGTTTCTTACAATAAAGAAAATAAACTGAACAGAAATCTTCCCTTTTCAAAGGGACATCTGAGCCTCCAGAGCCAAAAAATTCTGTGAACTTTAATACCTAAAGATTATTCTGTTCTTGCTTTAGAGCACTTGCTCTTCCAGCCAATACAAATAATTTTAAATTGCTAATCCAAGTATAGTAATACAGACCAACAAAGCAGCATTTAATCAAGGTGTTAGTGGGATGCTAGGAATAAGAGCAAAACTCTCAATTCATCACCAGCAATGAGCCGCGTACTTAACGAGCACAACATACAATTCAGCCAGAGAGAATGACAGGAGGTTGAGGGGTACGGGGAGGTGGTTTTTTGACAGAATGAAAAAGGAGAAAGCCATTTGGACATTTTCTTGGCTTTTTATTATTACTCCTAACTATATCGTTACCACAGGTTTGTTTTTTTTCCCTTTCACATAACTTCTCAGTAAAAGACTTCAGCATTTAGCTCTTTGCAAAGTTATGAGCAAAATCAAGGAAGCTTCCCCCCCACAGTCCTCCAGAATCTGTTGAATGAGCAAGTGTAAACCTTTGATTTCTTCAAAACTATGCATGTTACAGGCAGACTAATGTCATCCTGCTATATTTAATTTAAGCACAAACTCTAACATCCTCAGAACTTTATTTAACAACAATCACTGGACCCGGCACATTTTTGGGGCTCCATATTTTCCCGAAGACCAAAAGAAAACATAACACGTACAATTCTGTCTCAACATGAGGTCTTTGAGATGCCAACTCACAATGCTGGTCTCGCAGAAAAAGGAATAGCTTGATCAAAACAGACCACATCACAGACCACGACTCTACACAACTAGAAATGCATGTGGTAAACTTCCTCACAGAAAACTATTCCACAAAACTGAAGCTCAGACCCCAGGCATCGCATACCAAGAAAATAAATGTTCCACTAATGTTCATTTTTATCTGACTTGCAAAAAGCCTCTAACACTTAACCTTCTTTCTAAAGGTGTCCTCTCTGAAAATGCGTTTTGTTTGATCGCCATCAGACTGTGAGGTCAGGCTTTAATGTGCCTTCATCCAATAGTCTTCAAATTAGTTATTTTTAATATCTTCGGTACGGCTGACTACGCACAAACTTGGCCAGTTGTGTCTGCCTCCCACGTTCTCTGGAATAACCATCTACTTGGATGCTTCAACTTTTTACTTTCTGCATTCCTGGTCTTGATTTTCAACTTACGACTACTCTCAGCATGATTTAAATTATATTATAAAGCTCACACTCAGACCAACTTCGGTAAACATGAACAACCTGGGTTCAAATGTTCAGGAAGTCATAAAATTTGGTATGCAGGCATCTTTTCAAGGCTCTCAAAACTAGGTTACAATAAGATATTATGAAATGGTTTTAGAACAGCTCATAAAAACCCACATTTTCTGGTTTGCCATCGATGGGGTCATATTAGTGTCACCAGTAAATACATGTATTTGCCTTTTATTTTCTGTCTTACAGAAACAGATAAATCACATTTAATCATCAGCAATGAGGAATCCGGAAAATTATAGAGCTTTCCAACAAACTCTGGTTGCTATAATCTACCTGCCAAAAGAAAGGAAGAAATAAGAAATAAAAAGAAATAAAAAG
>VZZY01021846.1:0-116256 GCA_013400335.1 Eurystomus gularis
AAGACTAACTACTAGACAATGTGTCCTTGTTTATCAGAAGGATATTCCTCTCAGAAACAGAAGGTAAAGAATGATGAACCATTGGTTGGCTTAGCAAACCATGAAGAACTGCTTGGAACTGCCCAGATTAGGGAAGAAGTAGGCAAAAGGTAATTCTGGCAGGGGGAGACTGTGACCACCGGCTCATGGACNTGGCAGGGGGAGACTGCGACCACCGGCTCATGGACCACCTCCCCAGATTATACCACCTCCTCAAAAGAAAACAGTGGCAGAGGACGATGGAGCCTGCGTGCTTATTTAAATAAGAAGTGAGGAAATCTGAACCAATCAATAAAAAGAATAACCATGAATATGTATTGATCATTTGACTGTGTAATGCTAAGTGTATAAATACAGAAGTTTCTTGAGCTAGGGTGTGCTGCCTTGGGACAGGCACCCATCCATGCGCATCGATGACATAAACTTGAAATACTTCCACTCTGTGTGTTACTGGCTTGCACACCAGGTAAAGAACCCATATTTGGGACAACAGTTTTAGCATAACCTTCCCTGTAATCCTTCCTGCCATGTCCTTCCTGCTCTTATCTGGCAGAGGTCTTCCCAGGGTACACCTCATTAATTGATGCTTAGGGAGGTATAACTGATTCTTTATGATGGCAAAACTATTACATGTACTTCCCGTACACGCTATCTTCTTTGAGGCACTGGCCTAATTGATCTTTCTAAGATTACGCTCAATTGCTGTAAATAATTACTGGAGCGGCTGGTTATGATACTGTTAGGGCTTGGCAAAGGAACCAGCCTTATGGGAGTCTTTCCAATTACGTTATGGCCCTGTATTGCTGTTGTAACAGCATACACTTTCATACTGCCTGTGACATCAGTTGCGACAACTATAATTTACATGGGGGAAACAGTTTTACCTCACAATTTATTCTGAAGTTATGTATATCTATTTGCATTGTTCACTTAGAAGATCACAGTTTGCTGATACCCTTGCATTAATTCAATTTTCTTAATTTAAAGAAAACAAAAGGCAGAAACAAAGAAACCGATATACATGAAATGCACAATATTAAGGGTTTCTGTATTCTTTCTTCATTTTGTCACTGGGCCACTGTGGAACCGACCAGAACAGAAATGTGTACACGTGTATGTTTGCGCAGAAATACACCATGAGATCTTCTGAGGATCTTCTTCAGGGTCTCAAGGGCAGGGATGTCGTCTGGTACAGGTTTAACAGCAAATGTGTAGCTAATGTTAGTAGAAGTAGTGTGACATTCTCTTTTAGTAATCCCTGTTTGAGAGAAATGAGGCAGAGCATGTCTCGGAGAAGCTTCGTATTACGCTATTTTTAAGGTGATGATTTAGAAGTAGATTCTGTTTCTAGCTGTATGTTGTTTCTTAGAGTGATGATTGAGCATAACTTGGAAGTAATTCTTTGCCTCAAAAAGATGCAAGAGAAGAACCTTGGCTTGTGGCTTTCTTCTCAATCTGGAAGTTAGCTCCCTGGAATTCCAAAAAAAGTTTTTGGTTGCCTATCTAAGCCACTGTTAATGAGGTGTTAGGAAATATAAATATTTGCAACTATTTGTCATTTTTAATGCTGATATGACAGAGTAAAAAGCTAGTTTAAGTTCCTTTGGAAAATCCTTAGCAATGACTTCCCTTTGAAGTTACCTCTGTGTTTCTGTGAGGGATGAGTAGAATCATCATAATCTCATCTTCACAGAGCTCAATAGTCACACAGAGACAGAAGCTGTTCAGCAAATTATTTTGCCAGAACTTAAGACAATTGTTATTATGTTGCTTATAATTTTCACATGGGTCAGCTGCATGTCCTGCACATCCTGCAAGATCCTTAGGCATCATAAAAAAGTTTGCGGCTTTTTTTTTTTCTCATTTAATCGCTCAAAGCAGGAATAATTTGAATTTTAGGAAGGTTTCTCAGTTCCCTTGTATGGAAAAACCCTATTATTCGTATTTTACAGAAATAATTTGCCATTTATTAACTGAATGTCAAACAGTATCAATTTTTTTTCCTAACACAGCTAGTAGCTTTGTGATTGACGACTGAAGTCAAATTTTGTTTTCCATTTCCTCTGCTTTAACCTGGCAGCTGCCAAACACTCCAACAGCCAAGCCGCAGTTCTGCCTCTACAATCAGTTTGCATGGGAGGATCCGTGGAGCATTAGATCTTTGTTTGCACTGTGGAGACAGCAGCAGTTCAGAGTTCACCGACACCGCGGAACAGAGGTAGTTCATCCTTGCTTTTCAAACTATAAAAGCTGCCGAGCCCTTCTTGGCTGCCTGGTGAGGAAAGGGGGCTTTCCAAGGCGTGAGACATGTACCAGGCTGCCCTTTTCTCAAAGTACAAACATCTGGCTAAATTCTCTTGATAAGCTTGTAACAGCAAATAAATTATCATCTAAAACAACCGAACTTTTCTCGGGAGGGAGAGCATTTGTTTTCAGGAATAATAGTTCTCAGATCAAGTATTCTGGTGATTTATGGTCGCGCGGAGTGGCCCTGGCGTAAGGGACAGCAGCTGGCCCTTGGTAATTCCCCCGAAACCTTGTCCTGCCCCAGCTCTGCCCGCCACTCCCTCCTCGTGCTGAGTAATGCTTCGCAGCAGTGCCAGGCAAATGCTGGCTTCCCTGGGGTGGAGAACAAGGGCACACTTTAAAGCAGACCAGCAGAGTCTACTTCTGCTTCTTACAAAGTAAAGGGAACTGTACTGAAGCTGTGGGTTTTGTTTCTCGGGTTTGTTTTGGTTTTTATTTCCTAGAAAAATACAGTTTATTCTTTTAGACGAGCAATTAAATCAAATGAGACAAGTGCAGTATCTAGCAAATGGCATCAAGGTGGAAAATCCAGTGTATATCCATAGGAAGAAAAGGTTGAAATTCATTTATGATTGCTATGAAGCTATTATGCAGATATCTCACATTGTTTGAAATTATGCAATTAATCTTTTCTGCGCTGTTTAAAAATTCTTTACTGCACCGCAGCCCCAGCTGCCACTGGGCTTTTGGGAAAAGATCCCAGCAGAAAGCAGTGTATTGTGGCTGTGCATGAATCTATCAAAATTACATTTAGTTATTAAAAATATTTAACGGATTGTGCATATTCTGTGAAAAAATACGCACATCTCAGAGAGGGTTCCTAACCCCCAGACAGCTCTTGGGACCGGAGCAGCGGCATTAGGTGCAGTTACCAGCTCCAAAGTGCAGGACCAGGGCCCTTGCAGGAGGAAATGAGTGAACTGAGGAGGGAAGTACATGAGCTTTGAAACTTTAAGTAAACAGTCGGCGCTCTCAGAATGGAGTCTTTGTTTTTCCCGTGTGTGTTAACTGTGGTTTTGATTCTCCCTGCCTCCTCTCACACTCAAAAAAAATTCAAGCTTTCTAGTCCCTCATAACCACTGGGAACAATTCCCCACCTTTCTTTTGCTTTACCTCCTCTCTCTCACTCAGCTGCTTTCTCCTTATCTTTCTCTTCAGCTCTTTCCCCTATATCCACTCTCCTGTGTGCTGCCTGCCTGGTTTTTCTTTTCCAGTGCAGCCAGGTTGTTTAACCTTCCCGGTCCAGCTGCAGCTGTAGAAATGAGCAAACCTGCTGAGCCCTGAGCTGTGGGACTGGCGAAGCTGTAAAAAAGCCAAACCAGATCCTTTCCCTGAACACAGGCGTTTTGTTACTGTCTGACAGAATGAAACACCATCTTTTATGTGTACAGAACAAGGAGTGGCCAAGCAATTCTTCTGTTGTTTTCCTCTGCATAGCAACCGAGGCTGCTCTAAAGTTGTCTGTAGACTGGTTTTTTCAGCATAGCATGACTCTTTTTCTGGGAAAACTTAAGTGACAGAGAACCTTTAGGTAGATACAAACAAGTGATTCCCCTCCTATGCAGCTGGCAGAATAAGAATAGAATAGAATAGAATAATTCTAAGCCGTTAATCATAATGAATGTATAATAATCTATTAATAAAAATATTTCCAAGTTAACTAGAAAAGCAAAAAAACCTCAGGACACAGTCTATATAAATATTCTTAAGTTTTCGAAGTCTTTGATTTATAAAGTAAGAAAGAAGGGCACTCAGGAGGAGTCGCATGATTCAAGATAATAAAGATAAAATGGCCAATCTGAAGATAAAGGGAAATCTTGATTCCCATGTCCTCCCAGGGCCCATGAAACTTCAGGAAGGCAGGATAAATCACAAAACCAGGGAGCTGGACTAGATAAACTTTGAAGGGCCTTCCAACCCAAACCATTCTAGAATTCCATGATATTGAAAAGGTACATTAAAAAGGACTTATGTGCTCTCTGCATTTACAGAGGATGAGAAACTGTAACAAAGATTTTAGTAAGCTATCGGTTGACCTTTTCAGCAGTAGTTAAAGGACTTGTATCAGCTGGGAGGCTGTTGAATTCTTGTTACTGGAAGATCTTAGGTTTAGCATGGCCATTTGTCAGGAAAGATGGCGGTAGAGTTGGTCCTGTGTTGAGTCCCTTCTGTTCCCATTTTCATTAAAAGAAGGCAATTCAACTGAATAAATCGCAAGCAAGTTAGATGGGACTGTGAAGTCCAGTCCTTTAAACCACTGAGCTTTCCTATTCAGCATCTCCTGGTAATCTGAGAGGGGCTGCTGATGTTCATTTGGGACCGGGGATGGAAATTCTGATCCTATAACTTTGCGTGCACATGATTTTTCTTGAAATATCTGGAACAGATGGTGCTGAGGTCTAAAGCACTTCTGAGAACTGGACTTTTTTCCTCTCTTTTCCCCTTTCGTCCTTTCACATACACTCCTCCCTTCTCCTCCCGAGGAAAAAAAACTAGATGCCATTTCACCTTCTCTTTCTCTTTTCACCTGCAAAGCAAACCAAAAGCATATATTGCCAATAATTTGCCACATTGCCTAGTTTTACATAAACTTTACACCTCAGCCCCTGTTCTTTTGAATATTGCTTGTGAGCTTTACTGTGAATACTAGATTCACCATTCGCTTCTTTGTGTTCATACTGTAGGGGTTTCACGTGGCCAAGCCTCTTAAAAGTACTTGCTGATGACAAAAGAGGAAAGAAGTAATGCTATGAAGAAGATGCTTGCCATCTAATATTAGTGTCAAAGGCCTGTCACAAGTTCAAATATCTTAATCTTAGCTAAATTTGATCAATGAGATTGTTTTAAGGATACATAAGGAAGTAACAAGCTCTAGTTTCAGGAGCTTAAAATGTCAAGTGTGCCGATCTAGTCACAGCTGATTTCAACAGAGAGCTCAACTGAACGTAAAATTTAAAAAATCAGCAAAAGTTTGCTTTGTGGAGAAAGATCTGCTCTTGACATAGTTAATACTTTGTGGTACCTCAGTATGAGGGAAATCAGGGCATAATGTATTCACATATTTCATTATATATACTGACTTGGTCCTGCAAGTGCTTAATTCGTGGTGTGTATAATGAAGCCTGTGGAACTTTTGAGATGCAACTTTTGCTGATGATTTTGTCAGTGACATCCATGGTGTGTGGTGTGGCACAGCTTGTGAGGTATTACAAGAAATGCACGTGTGAGGTACTGTGAAGTGCTACAAGTCTGTCACACGTTGAACTTGTCATTTTTATTCCACGGTGGATTTATGCAACTGTTAAATTGCAGCCATTCTAGACAAGCTTTTCTTAGAGAAAGGAAATGTCGAGGATGATGCCAAAGTCAACTTCACAACTTAGCCTAATAATATTTTGGTTTTGATGTGTAACATTATATTGATAAAAACAATTACAGAGTAGCTCTGTGAATCACAAATGGTGATAGAACAAAATAAGAGCTAGCTCTGGTGAGACTTCTGTCAGAGCAGGCCGTGGACACGCATGTTTCTGCGTGGCACACACAGGATGTGTGTCACACCACCTCGAGCCCACTGATAGCCTGTTCAAACTACGTGCAGATTTTGATGGCAAAAGGCAAAAAATCCCAAATGACCCAAGGGCTGCATTCATTTTTTTCTTTAATGGTCATACAGCAATCAATGTGAGAGAGTGCAAACTATACTGGTTATTTTCAGTGTTAAGACCGAGAACTTTCCATCAGGACTTGCCTATTTCAGAGGCTTTCAGATGATTCCTCTATAAAAAGTGCAAAACTCAGACAATCTCCCAGAACTGATACTAGGCAACTTTTCAAAGGTATTAAAGCAAGCTGTTTGCCGTCACTGACAACACTCCTCCTGAATGTTTGGATTAGACTCTGAACTTGGGCATTTGTAACATTGAAGGCAGCTCCCACGTGACAATGAAGAGTAACTGGTAAGACTTGTAAGAAAAATGGGTGTATTTATTTTCGTTTGGTATCTGATGATGGCAATGGGAGATGCCATTTGGAAAGCGTGTGCAAGCCTGCCCATCGTTTGCAGTCTGTCCTCTAATACTCGCTCAGATGAGGCCGTTTAGCTTGTTAGACACAAATTTCTCTAGTCCTGTTCTAAGTCTGTTGGTGGTGCACGTACCATGGCCATTTTTATTCAGTAATATATTAACTAAGGATGTTGTCCCTCCCATGGCAGGGGGGTTGGAACTAGATGATCTTTGAGGTCCCTTCCAACCTAAACCATTCTATGGTTCTATGAAAGCAAGGAGATAAAATTCAGACTTACGTATCTGGAAACAACACAAGAAAAGCATTACTTTTCTGCTATTATTAATGATTTTTGCACATCCAATAGCTGTTATTTTGCTACGTATGAATAACTGACCGGGTGGATTTTACAGTCAAAAGGCATTCATTGTAATAGACATTCAGCATCAGACTCACGAAGTGTCCTCCATATGCATACTGCAGACATGTTTCTGGCAACGTATTTATGTGTATTACCAAAACACCTTAACACCTGAGCATCTTGCAAACATTGATAGTCATATTCCTAAGGGGAAGAGATTATGTTGCCATTCCATTTTTCAAAGACAATTTATTGAAAATTCAGAAAAATTAAACAACTTATGGAGGTCCTCCAGGGAGTCCTGGGGAGATCTTTGTCTCTTCAGTCCTGCTCCAATGTTACAAGATTATTCACCTCCCTGATGACCTGAGCCTGCATTGACTGGCACATGGACCCACACTTGCCCAGATCTTTTGTACAGAATCACTGTAAGATCGATGCCTGCAGGTACAAAATTGCTGTTTATTTTACCTAGATTTTGACTGGCTTGAATCGAATCTTTAATGAACAAGTGGGAAAACAGCCTGTAAGTAATATATATATTTATATATATTATTTTTTAGAGCTTTCCTAAAAAAATAGGAAAAATAAAAGGGTTAAACAGCTAGATAACTAAATTTTAGGGTAGTATGATGGATATCAAAGGTCAGGGTAACTGATGGATGTCAGTTAAGCAGCTTTAGTTTCCTGAATTGGCTTTTCATGACTGTTCCATTTCATACCTTATTGTGCTGTATCCGGAATTACGAGATGCTGCTTAATTACTGGTCTCAACAAGACCAGTAAGACCAAATAAGACAGATTTGTCATTATACAAAAGTGCATCCAAAACTGCCACCAGTTGTAATTTTCTCATTGTTCTCCTTTGTAAAATTTAAGTGCACTTGGAATATGAAATAACTTTGTGTATTGAACCATTTTTGACTGGTACGTGCATTCCCATAGATTTCAACTAAAGTTGCTCGAGCATAACAGATGGGTTTTTTTGACAGAATTTTGTTTTATTTCCACTTAAGCAGATTCTAAATACATAGAAGATAAATGCTGAATTATCTTTGTTGCGCTGGAATAATTGGCAGTGTCATTAGACTGATACCAATGATGTTGCTATAAATTTGAAGATGGAGAATGTTTTTCTCTAACTTAACTTCCTGAAAAGATCTTTAAATCATTATCTGAAGTATGTGTGAGTGCCAGAAATTATTCTGTATGAATTACTGGGAAAAAAAGATGTGAAAATGTTAAGGCAAAATAAAATGGATACATTACACTTAGAAGTAAATACATAATTCTCCTTTTAAAAGCAGTATTTTACTGAGTTGAGATAAACCTTTTTGAAAAATCTCAGTACAAAAAGTAATTATTATCATGAATACTGATCTGGAACATTGGAAAGCAATTTGTTTCAGAAAAGTCAAAATGTTCAGCTTCTACTTTTAGAACCAAGGTGTTTTTGCTTGGCTCAAGTCAGCTTGACCTGTATGCACTGAACGTACCTGTGATGCCTGTGGTGTGGAAATACTATGATTCAAGTGTCTTTTGCTCTATTTCTCCTCTGTGGCTTGTGCTCCTGCATTCATCTATTTCTCCTCCGAAGCACTGTTTCTGAGTTGCAAGACAGAAGAGCATCACAGAAAGAGAACAATATAGAGGATGATGGCTTGAGGAAATGGTATTAAATTCTTTGAGACTTGACACAAGGCTTGACAACCTAAACCAAAGTCTGCTAGTCAGTTTGTCACATAAAGTAGTTTCACCCTGGGATGCCCTAACTTTCTAAATCATCAACATCTTTTGTTTCAATATTTTTTTCCTGAAAGAAAATTAAAACTAGAATTTTCCTGCAGAAAGCAGCAGTTCTAAGGTAACTACATTTCCTACAAATAAATGGAAAAAAAAATCCCGAGCCACTCTACTTAAAACATTATGTTCCAAATGATCGTTTATTGTATTTTTTCAGTGCCATTCAGAAATTATTACAAACAAATCTCTGATATTTTTGTTTATGAAATAAACCACGGTAACACTGTAATATTAATTATATTTTAAATAGAATGAAAATGGTGCATTTACTCAATAGTGAGGAGCATCCGAATTATGGCAGTTATGTTAATTCAAGCATAACAGTGAGTTTTTATTTTTGCTTAAATTTTGTGGGTTTTTCATATTGCACGTAGTAGGTGCTGCTCACAACAGTTTAAATGCGTTATTTATTACCACAAAATCAGAGTAAAAAGTATTGAAACCTGCAGTTCAAATTCAGACACTGTTCCCAAGATAGAAGTCTAATCAGATCCTCAGTTTGTGGCTCTGTTGTCTTCCATGGCAGTATAATTTTCATTATGCCAAGATCTCAATGAGCCCGTGTAAAACCGTAGGATCCTCCTCCACAAAACCCTAGTAAAAAAAATAAAGCCATAGACTTGGCGTTGCATGCTGCTGACACTTTCCTAAGAGTTATTTGTTTGAATGTTTTAGAGCAGGACTGGTATCACTACTCAATGTTGCCTTTCTTTCCTGAAAACCACTCATTCTTCATTACTAAACAGTATGATTAAAGGTAGACAGCAAGCGGGCTTCTAAATTACAATAGAAGGAAATGAACAAAACTAATGTCATCTAGTCAGGATTAAACTATACGCTGTTTTTTAATAATAAAGCTAGGAAAAGAATTTGCACAGAATTTTCAATGAACCAAGTATTTGTTCACATCTTCAGATACTTTTTTCTTCCACCATTTGGAGTAAGCTAAAAAAATCCATGTCTCACTAAGCAAACAATTTGAAGAAAGTTTGTAAAAATTACACAGCAATAGAAATTAATATTCAGACATGCACTGGAAGTGCACTGGGGGATAATGTGATTGCTGTTTAATTGGCGAAACCAATATTTTAAAAATGCTAGAAATCTTTCAAGAAATTGTATTAAATAATTAGCTATTGATCTTTAAAAGGTTGGTAAAAGATAGCACTAGAAGTAGACAACCACTATATAACAAAAATCTGTCCTTTGAAACAACATCTTTTCTACTTCTAGACATGCAAGAGACCATAGTTCAGACACACGTACTTCACACAGCATTCTTCTTCAAGAGGGTCACAAGGAATTCAGCATGTGCTCCTGAAGACTAGTTACTAGTCTTAGTAATGCTAGTTACACTAGTATTACTTTGAAGCGTAATTGGGAAAAATATTTCTGAGTTGCATAAGATGATTATGGAAATATTTACACAAGACTTCATTTTTTTTACATTCAAAAATATCTCTAGTGATCCTTGCCTATATTGCTTAGTCTTTCTAAATGTCCAGAGAGTCATAAATGTTTCAAATATTTGCTTTTCTATGTAAATAGGTGGTTAGCAAAATGAAAGGGATCTGGTCAGCACTTTAGTGAATTTCAGCACAAATTCTCCAGATATAAAAGGTTACAACTTTATTAGTATCTATTTTCCTTCTTTAAAGAATGGTTCCGGAAACTGTACTGACACTTCGTACAGAACGTATAAGAGAGACTAATCCCACTAAATTCAATGCAATTTTAGTGACAGTTAAGATAATCAAGGCTACAGAATGAAGGACAAATAACAATACTTCTGATATTACGGGGAGAGCACATAACATGCTCAGTTGCTTCAGAAGAGAATTTGAAGCCATGGAAGGGCCCCTTTCTCGAGGTAGCCTTGGATTTGATCATGATTCCTGGGGATTACTGGTGTTAAGTGCAGTGGCATTGATTCAGAGGACACTGCAGGTTGTCATTGACAGCAGATCTGATCACATTGCCAAAAGCATCTTTTATAAAGCTTTTTCCTGATATTAGACTCAGAAACTTCTCTTCCAGTTCTTCTGAGATAGGTTAATCTGGATATGCAGCTGAAAGTTTCTTTTCAGTTTTATAAAGTGGGAGGTCCACAGACAACTCTTGAACTTTTCACTAACCTCTCCATCAAAGTGAAAAAGTAAAATTTGATGAAAAACTACTGATTTGGTGGTCTAGCAAAAAAAACTAGTTCTTCCATATAGCTTTATTGTATTTACACTGAAGCAATGCTGCGTACGCTATGGTTACTATACATATGATACAGAAGTAAAATGAGATAGATACCGTATTTCATCATTTTGCTCATTCAGACCACATTCTAAGCCATGTTAAGGTATTATTAGAATAACAGAGTCCAGTAGAGCTGTTTTTGTGGGAAAATAAAAGCCAGATTTAATTAAGATTATAGAATCATAAAGACTTTTTCAATTAACACATTCAAATAAATGTCAAAATATCAATGCAAAATACATTGACATATGAAATAACAACTCTCCACATTGCTTATTAGCAAATTTATATTGCTCCTAAGTGTTTTTTTTTCTGTTCAGGAAGGACTTCAGCTACCAGCATTAGTGATACAATACTTGGTATTGCCTCCCCACATCACAAAGCTTCTAAGAATTTATTTTCTTGTCAGGAAAGAGAACAGGCATAATGTGTTATAGCCCTCTTAATATAACCTGACATTGGATATCTAAATGGTGGCCATAGCTTGGCACAAAAATCTGACTAAGAGCTCCTGGTTGTTGCTGAAGTCCTTATAGATTTAAGTAAAGCTGTAACGGTAACGGAGAAAAGATGAAGCCAACACCTTCCTAGGCGACAGTGGCAAATGTCACGGCAGCGGCAGTACTAGCCGTGGCAAATTGCTGGTCGTGCTCCTTACCCATGAGAGCAACAGCACGGCAGGCTGTGCAGAGCGTTTGTTTTACTGAGAGCTTCGGAAAGCAATGAAAATATACGGTGTTGGTATGATTATTATTAATAACTGTTGTTGGTGCTGGAGAAATTATCGAAAATGCCTTTTGGTAGCGCTTTTTGAATTACATGCAAAGTAAAGTGATGCATTTGAAAGTGCTTATTTAGTCTCGAGTTGAGTAATTATTACATTCTTTTCCTTTCTTGTCAGTGAGGGGCTGTTAACCCAGATCTACTTATTGTGGGAGATCACTCAGCCGTACAGTATTTTAACGGTTTTTTATATGACACTAATTTATTGCTGCTACTGTATGCACACAAGGATCCCCTCTCACTGCTCTGCTTGGTAATCAGCTCTCTCTCCAAAAACATTAGTATCTGTTTGTGCACTTTTAGTGCTAAGTGGAGAGAAGTAAATACATTTAAAGCTAACTTCAACTTTCCCTTCACTGATGAAGCCCTGCATTTGACCTTGAAATGGGGCACCTCACACAGGTAGGAATCCCTGAAACTTTAGCGCTATTTCCTAGTGATAAATAATAACAATATTCTTGGTGGGGGGCAGCTAATGAGTGTTGGTGCACTTGGCGATTTCGGCAGGAAGGGGTGCTGGCAGAGGCCTTACTGACTGGAGTACTGCACGGTGCTGTACTTTGTCACTCTTCTCCGGGAGGTGCCAGGGGATGCTGCGCCCATTGCCTGGCCAAGGTCGGCAGAGAGCATCTGACCTGTGCTGCTCAGGCCCCCCAGATTTGCCCCTCCGAGGCTTGTCCCCCCAAGGCTGCTCACTCCAGACCCTGACACTACCCTCTCGGTGACCACCACATTGTGGGCATTCGATAACTCTGAGGGAATATTTATTAAGCTGCCTGGCATGCCAGAAGCAGGCCTGAAGACCCTTTCTGTCACCACCACATTCGACCCGTCTACCAAATCAGGAATGCTCAGAGAGGTCGGGAGCCGGGAGTTAGGCGCGATTACTCTTTCTGTGACGATGACGTTGGATCCATCTGTCAGATCTGGGATGTCTAGCATGCTGCGCAAATCAGAGGCGGATGCAGGACCGACAACCCTTTCTGTTACTACAATGTTGGATGCACGCAGAGGATCAATGCAAACAGAGGGGGAGCCGGAGGTGTAGGTCTCAGTCACCGTCATGTTGCCGTGGAGCAAAGGATCCGGCATCGGCCTTGGGGGCTGTATGGTTGACCCAGATGTGTAGGTGTTTTCTGTAACAACCGTTGTCGTGCCGACTGGGGGGGGCATTGGTGCACATCCGTTGACAACTATGGTGGTTCCAGGTGGTGGCAGGTTTAGATCACTTTCAGGGTTGGGAAAGGTGACATTAACGCCTGGCCAGGGCAGGTTGACATCAGGGAAAGGTTCGATCTCTTTGCCCAGACAGATCTCTGCCAGAGTCTTAAATTTGGGTCCTAACGTATCCAAATATGTTTCGTCTATATCTTCTCCAATAAAGCTGCAGCAACCCACAGAGCCAACAGGAGTACCGACACCTTCATGGTCATATATTAGTAGGCAGTCATTTGCCGGCCGACCTTCATCTTCATCTGCATACACAAATGCTTTCTGTAGTTTGCAAAACAAGAAAAAAAAAGGAGAACAGAGTGACTTCTCATCAGGTTTTAAGCCATGAAGAATTGTAGTAAGGGTTTCCTAAACACAGTAAGGCCCAACTGACTTGAAAAATAGGACATAACTAGACAAATTATACCATCAGCTTTTTTTGTGACCTCAAAATAAGCTTTATTCAGATGTTACTGATATTTTATTCTTGTTTCTGCAAACAGTGTCTCAAATTTGGTCTGCCATCAGCGGGTCTGACTGTGGGGGTGAAGGGAGAGAGTGAAAGGGATGGGGGAACGAATTTACACTTTGGGCAGAGACCAGGACAGAGGGGATGGGATGGGATGGAGGGTTGGCCACAGTGAAGAAGGCTTGGTGAGCCCAGAAGGGAATCCATTTTGAGCAGGATGGAGATCACTGATTTGTGATGGCCTTGGGGACGGTGAGGTGGTCAGTGCAGAGGGATTGGGCAGGGAAGAAAAGCGTTTAAAGTGAGTGAGGAGTGGTGTTAGAGGAAGCAGGGAAGGACAGAAGGGGTGGCCCAGGAGGAAGAGGCAGAGGGTTTGGAGATTGAGATGATCAGTAGGAGGGGCAATCTGTGGGGGCCTGTGGCTGGCAGACAGTTAATAAGTAGTCCTCCCAGCCTAGGCAGGGAGATTGTGGCCTGGGAGAAGTCCATGCTCAGGACTTCAGAAATCCTCTGTCCTCTCCTCTGCTGAATCTTGTTTAGATTTTGAAATATAGCAATCCTCATATATTAATTGATTGATATTTTGGTGACATATGCAATTATACTGTTTATGCTTCATAGTTCATGCTAATTATGAAAATATATCCCATTAATCCACTAATCATGTAAATTCCATAGCATATTTTTATCCCATATATAAAGGCTAATTAGTATGTTGCCAATTACAAAACCGTGTGTTTGTGTCACTTGTAGTTCACAAGTCTTTGAGGGAACAGAAGTGGCAATAAAAAAACCCTGGTGTTCACAGTTCTTTAAGGGTTAAAGTCACTTCATTAAACAAGCTGTACAGGAAGTACCTGATAACAATTTCAAAAAGTTAGTATGTATACACTGAAAAAGGTGGGAAATACAGAAATTTGGTGGTCACTTACAAAGCCGAAGTAATTTAACTGCTTTCTGCCCGTAACTGCACTTTGTCCATCAGTTTTACAAAAAGGCTATTGAGCTATCAAGCCTACTACGCCAGCAGCTCAAAAGCAGTACTACTAGCGTTGTAGTTTTTCCTACTAGTACAGTCAGCTTTGCTCTCACACCAGTCTTATATCATGGAAGCTTCAATTTGATTGGAGTTGTTTTGGATTTCCACCATGTAACTTGGGTAGGAGATTCTAACAGTTTGCTCACAGATATAACACAGAGTAGATCAGGTAATTACCTCGGAGAAGTAGTTGTCTAGGAAGGCCATGTTCACCCCTCCTTCTCGATACTCTTTTATTGTTCCTCCAACTGACCCTTTTACTTCCCCTGTTCCAGAAATTCCTCCAGCTGTTCCGTAACCAGTACCAGTGCCATAGCCAACCCCTGTAGTTTCTTCAACACCAGAAGCTACTACTCCTCCTCCTCCATATGTGTTTGTATATATGTCTGAAAACAGAAAAACAAGTTATCCTTCCTGTGCTCTGTGAAAATTTACAGAGAATTTACCAGTGGTTTTTACAAATAATACAATGATACCACTGAGTTTCTAGAGGTATTTTAGACTAATTTCAGTCAGAGATCCATGGACACCTGCCAAACATTGGAACTGCAGTAAAAGTTAAGTTCATATCAGCAGACATCTAAGACCTTGATTTTATTCCTGAGGCTAGGTTGCATGTGCATATGTGCTTTAGAAAATCAGTGATTCTCTCATGTAATTGGCTGGAGAGATTCCTCTGTCTGCTGTACGTATATGCTGTCATGGGATTTGCATTAGAAAATCAGATAATGCTCATGGGTATTTATGCAATTACATAAATGAATATTTATCATCACTTCGGGATTAAAATAATTTTGCCTTAAACACTTTTCCAAAAGAAATTGCTTTCTGACTCCTTTCACATTTTCTAGTCATTGGACTGTTAAGGGGGATTTGGGAGAACGACAGTTGGTCAGAGTAACCACCAGCGTTCATAATGCAGAATGAAAATGACCTTTACAGTAAATTATAAAGTCATACTTACAGGATTTTTTATTCTCCAGATTTTTTCATATATTATAACAAGGAATGAGTGCTCTTAAAAATCGGCATGCAATATAGTAAACCCATTGCATACAGTAGTCTTGGCTATGATCACATTAAGAAACATAGGCTGAATTATATTGTTTTTTCCATTTAATCTTGTTAGTCTCAGTTTATAGAAATTGAACCAGGGGCTTTCACCATAATGGTGCTGAACATGGAAATAAAGTACATCACATGTGTAAGTCTTAAACTTTTCAATTGTCATTGCAGCAGAACTTCCCTGAGAACTAAAGCTCTTAATTCACGTTTATGCCCCAAGGAGTTCTCTTTTGATTTTACCTTAGGGATGAGAACATTTTTGAATAATCAGTAGTCAGCAGAGAAGTTGTTCTGCACAGTGACCTTTCTTCCTGTCAGAAGCTAGTGAAAATGAATCTGTGCCAGCATACTTCCTTTCAGTTGTGGAGTAAGGAATGGGGAAAAAGAGAAAGTGGCACTGCAGAGCTTGAGTGATTCTTTATGGCCATCAAAATCCTGGAGGGAGCCTTGTCTCAGAAGCATAAATTTATTGTGCTATGTACCAGCTTTCTGTCTAGGCTAGTGCACAAATGGCCAGTAACTAACTGGTGACGTGGCAGGTCCTATTCTCAGTTGTGGGAAGCGGAGCCTGAAAATTGGGAACTGAATCTTTCACCACTGAGTTATGCAAGAAAATTTCCTTATTCTGGCCTCAAGATTGATTTCTACTAGAACTGGTCTCTTGAAAAGACCTGCCATTCACTAGCTGGAATGACAGAGAAAAATTGCCTGAGGTTTGAAAGCCTTGGCAGATATTTCGAAATAAATGTGCCTTGCAGAAATGGATCTTCTCAAAGGCTTAAACCTCAGATACTGGAAGTCCTACTAGTATCAGTTTGGCTATCTATAGATGGAGGATTGGAAGGATTGGGTTGTAGTTGAGAAATCAAAATGCTCCTTGAATCAGAAGATGTGAAGTTCTTAGAGATATTTTTATGACAGTGCACAGAAAATTTTAGGATTTGCTTACCAGAGGGTTCACCAAAATCACCTCCCGCAGCTGTTGTCGGGGCAAGAATGTGTGAGACATCCTGGAAAACAACATTTTCATAATGTTAATTAGGAATTGTCTTTCATATCTGCTTGGGAATTGTCGACAATGCCAGGCTTCTTTTAGAAGGTGACACAACACTACAATCACTTTCATGCTTCTAGACAAATGCAGTCTTTTCTGTAAATATGAATTACTGGGGGTTTTAGAAACATGGGGTGTACTGACCCTGTCTTCAGGCTGTGCACCTTCTATTCCCCATGGATGAATTGCCCCTTCCGTGCATTCAGGTACAGGTTCAAATCCAGTCCCAACTCCACCCACAGCGCCAGGTCCACAGCCACAGCAGTCGCTCATGGACATCAGAATTGGAATCACTTAACAAGAAAGAAAGAGGAAACAGGGATTTAGAACATCTCTTCCTCACAAGAATCGCTGTTTTTCCCAGAAGGCTGGTGCTCAAGAACTTTTGAAAATATATCTTTAAAAATGCTTCAAACCAAGCAGCCTGTGAGTCTGGCTTTCAGAATCATCATCTGCTTTTGGAAATGTATCTATTTGGAAATTCAGAATAATTTGTACCTTTAGTTATAGCAGAGCAAAGCAGGGGTGGAGTAGGGCTGCTACTCCACGTTTATGCCTATACACCTGGGAACAGACTTTGATCTATCTCCGCTGAATGAATATAAGTTGCATTTAAAAACGTAACAAACAGAACCAGTCTTGCTCTGCATAGCTTTCAGTGATATTCATTCTTGATATATAAGCATGCATTTGTCTCTCCAGTTATTGCAATTGAAAAGAAATACACATTAGTAATAATAGACATATAAGTACAGAGATATCTGTCTGGCTACAGTGATTTTTTGGCTAAGGCTCCAGTTGCATTTTTCCCATCACATACACGCTGTTTGATTGGTAAACTCCAGTTCTAACAAATGAGCCAGGTTTCCCAGTCTGCTGTCTTATGCTTGGTTGTTTCAAGTACTCAGTGTTGGAAATTGCTGAATGCTTTAAATGCCAACATTGAAAACATTGATCATTTTAGAAAGGCACTGCAATATTAATTTTGGTTGGCTTTAGGTCTTTCACCTAGATGGCTAAGTTAGTAACCTCCTATCACTACAGAGGGAGTGGAGAGAGAACCAGTTGCCTACACCAGTCTAAGAAGAGCATCTAAATCTCTCAATTTGACATCAATGTGAACAGAAGAGAAAAGGAGAAAGGGCTGTACAGCGTACAAAGTACTACCTCTCACGGTATGACTAAGGACATATGTGCTCCAGACTACCGACTGGGGGAGGAGATTCCCAAAGGCAGAAAGACAGTCTGTGCTGTAACGTTAACTACCTGGGAACTACAAACAAAACAGCCTTTTGCAGCTTCAAAATTTTGTTTGTTGATTCTTGCCAATCAAAGATCAAAACTCAAAACAAACCCACCCTCCTCAAAAAATCAGGGGAAAAATCCATTTCCTTTGGTTTTGTAGTCACTGTTTCTGCGATAGGAAATTTTAGATGTTGATTGCTTGATGTCCAGGCCGTGAAAGAAATGTGATCACATCTGATTATGGTGGTCTGAAAAGTAACTGCTTGCATAAAATCTAACTTGAGTCGTTCTTATCCCTGAAATTCATATTTCTTCAAAAATAATGGGACATAGGAATAAATGATCTGTTTTGATCCTGTTATCACAAATGCTGCTTTTTTTTTAAATAGATGTAATGTTTAACAGCAATAACCAAAATGTTCAAAATTTAAGATGATTGTATTTATTGTTCTACTACTGATGTCTGGCTCTGAGTTCAGAGGAAGCTTGTTCTTTTCATAACCAACTTGGAGCTGATACTTATCTATGTCTTTTAGTAAGGTAAGGGAAGTACGAATTGCAATGTGTAAGTTGTGACAGGGATGGCTCTTGTCCCAAATCTTCTGAATGCTAAACATTTTCACCCTGCCTGATAGTCTGAGAACGGATAACACCTTAGGAAAAAATTCACTAAGTCATAGGAAGAAAATTTCTGAATGAGATATCTATATAAATACATAGAATATAAAATATATAGAAATTCTTGTAATTTAAAAGACAATTTTTTCTCTGTCAAATGTCCCACGGGAGCCAACAGGTTAACAACCAGCCAGAGAATTCGCCTTATTTTAGAAGAATTTGAAAAATACACATTAAATAAAGCGAAGAAAATTGTTTTATTAATTTTATACTTACAAACAAATATTAATCCACCCAGAAACATCAGGCCAATGGCAGCACCGCTAAGTGTGGTAGAAGATTCTAAATCTCTGCCATAATTTCCACCTCCAATATAACCATAATCAGTGGCTGCAGTATATCCTTCTTCACTGTCGGTGTATCCACCAGTGTAAACCTGCCAGTCTGTGCCACCATCACCACCACCTCCTTGTTCTGTTCCTTCTCCACCTTGCTGGCCTCCTCCAACACCGCCACCACCAGCACCGCCACCACCAACATCGCCACCACCAACACCACCACCACCACCACCAACACCACCACCACCAATACCACCACCACCACCACCGCTCTCACTGCCGCTGCCCGTGCCTCTGCCACTGCCACCAATGATAATTATTCTCGTGGCCCCGCTGGTNTATACATATAAAAGTCAATGTTCTGATTCACTAGTTCTGCAGAGGAAGCTTTGAGGGGGGAAAAAAAAAAAGAGAGAAATATTTAGATGAAGGTGTTCACTATAAATAATGCACAAATCTATAATTTCTGTGAGTAAACTTCATAGAACAGAATGAAGACAAAGTGTTCCCCTTCTAAGATCTTCCGTTACTTATGCATCTGCAATACTTATTCAAAGGTGAAACTTATGATATTCATCTATGCTGGTTTTTTCTTTTGTAAAACCCAACCTGCATCAGTCATCACTTTTAAACCTGAGAAATAGAAAAGGGACGTATGCACTTTTATGATATCTACCGTTGCTTTGCCTCATTTTTATTCACACAACAATGAACACAAAGATGACAAGTTTTATACTTTTTTTTTTTCTCTCACATAGAATTTACATGTGTTTCTCAAAAGCTTTTTCAGGAGTTAAAAAATATTTGAAGTTACACATTTGCATCTGCTTAAGACAGGAGACACAAGAGTAGTTGTAAATTTGATGTTTACCACTTAATATAGTGTTCTGTACATGCAGTAAGTTATGCAAATTCTATCATTTAGTAATGTATGAGATTTTATTAATTCATTAGCTTGTTACTTCCTATTGGAGGAAACTGGAAAAGCTCTACTGGGCACTGACTGAAATATTTTTATTAGAAGTGTAAGTACAATTTGTACCATAAAATGTAAAAGCTGTAATCTTTATTTGCTCTTTTCATACACTTCTCGGAAAAGTAAATCTCTGACAACTAATAACTTCACACTCAAATAAATATGAGAGTTTTGTCATATGCTTAGAATGTTTTGGATAATATAGAAATAAAAAGGTATCAAGTTACTCCTTCTGAATTGTCTTATTAGGTTTAGACCAATAGAGGTGCTTATCATCAAACATTTTAAGTACGGTTTCGCTGCTCTATTTTTTCAGTACATTTTTAGTTTCCTTTAAAAGATGATAACTAGATAAAACACATATAACGATTCTGATCCTAGTTCTAATATGATTTTCATTATATGTATATATATGCAAATCCAGAGCAACTTCTTGGATTCACATGGGCATAAAATCATACTTAAGTGAGATTACAGTAGATTCTAATAACTGTTCTGTCTCTTGCTAAAAGGTTATCCTGATCTGTTATCTCAGATAAGAGTTTATCACTATGGTTTATTTTGTTATAAAATGTACGTTAACTTACCATTTATTGATCTGATAATCCATGTAGTTTGAGGTTCACCATGTATGCTGAATGTAAAGGGGAGAGCATATTGTTCGCTAGCCCTGTCCTTTGCTGTAATAATCACCGATGGGGAATGCATACATACTTTCCTCAATTCAGTATTGATAGTTGGGCAATTGTCATTAATGTCCTGTATGGAAAGCACAATGGTGCCGGTAGCAGTATATTGAGGAAGCCCTGTAAAAAGAAGATATTTGTCCTCAGGAGGGAATTACATTGATACTGTAAATAATGCAGTTCGGGTGGGAAAACTAGAAAGAAGAAAAAACGTTGAGGGAAATCTGGAGCAAAGAGAGTTTTGTTTCAGAAAACTTAACGTCTCTTCTTACCTCTAGTGATAGCCAGAACCTCTGCTCTGTACTGCCCGTTGACTACATGGATTGATTCCCAGTCAATCACTTTGTTCAATGTGATTTCACCAGTGTTTTGATTGATTCTGAACCAGGCACCTGGATCACGTCCTATACTATATCTGTATTTGGTGAAGTAAAAATACTCAGCATTGTGTTATCTATTACATATGCATTTTGCAAATAATACTTGTCACTTTGGAATATTTTTCTTTAGGCCGCACTAGATCCTATTGCATTTCACCCTGTTCCAGCAAAATTCCTGGAGACTTCAAAAGATGTAGACCAGAAAAATAATTAGGAATAAAGTAAATGTGTAGAAGTCCGTTATATTTTGAAAGTGGTATCATAGTCTAAAAGTGAAATTTTTCTACACCCTGTAAACCTTTATTAGGACCCTTATGATATCAGTAGTTAAATCCACAGCACTTCCTACAACATTCTATAGTTGTATTTGCTTACATGTTTCACTGATTTATGGAAACTTTTCAAACCTTTGTAAATGGGATGTATTTATTGCTACATACATTAAAAAGCAAATTGTCATCTGATTAATTATCACTAATATCAGCAGAAATAAATGTCAAATAATTGTGGGCTTTTTTACTGTAGAATGAGCTGATAGTGACATCTTTTATTCTGATTGTATAATGTTGCCCATTATTGGGGTTTTCTGCTTGCTTTTTAAGAGATGCTAACAAATTCCTTATTTATAGCAAGCATTTCAAGAAAAAATATTCTTAGGTTGGGTTAGAAAAAAATCTGTTTTGATTTATTTAACTTACAGCCTGTTAGAAAAATGGTATTTTCTTTGTCTTGTACACAAAGCTAAAGAAAGTAGGCTAGCCCATAGCATAAAAATGGGCTGAAGAATATACTATTCTATTGCTATTATCTTATTGCTAATCTGTTTGATTTTTAAAGTTTTTAAATCACCATTCCTCATCCCATTGAAATCTCAATTTAAAGGATTCCACCCAAGGAGCTGAGCAGAGCTTACATAACATTTGATGCAATAGCTCCGGTGTCCTCATCGATGGCAGTGTATGTTCCCACAACATAATTCGATCTTGCACGGTCTGGTACAGAAAAGACAATTGAAGATGGATAAAATCTTGGTGGTTCAACCACATTTTTTACTGTTACTGTGATGGGTGTTCCAGACATTTGGTAGTCCTGTGCAACAGAGTGGTGGAAGGCAGCTACATTCCGGACACCAATAATCAGTGAGTGAGCTTGGAGATGTTCATAATTCAGTTCCTAAGAGACAAAACACAGAGAGCAAGCTAATAAATAAAAGTTCCGTTAATTTTATTTAAATATTTTCTATTTTAAATGATTGAGTGCCAATGTTTTTGCTGTTCATTTACTTTTTTTAACAATTAATTACAAACATTTTAAGATTATTATTTCAACAGCTGAATCACAATATTTATTCATACCTTAATTACTCTAAGGATTCCTTGGTTTGTAGCTCGATCTGTAACAATTTCAAACCAGTTATCTTCATTACCGGATATAAAGAAAAATTCTGCTAACCAATTGTCTGTAAACTCTTCATCAGCATCCAGAGCTTGTATCCGTAGCAGTTCTGAACTGAGTGAATTTTCTGTAATACTTGCTGAAAACTGGAATGACAGATAAATACCTGCTAGCAAACACTAAAATATATAATGTGAGGAAAACATGGCTGATGCAGAGGTTCTTTTGAAGGATGTCCTGCCCACAGTCCATGCCACTTTAACAGAAATTGTGTGTTCTGGGTAAATTGTGATTCTGATTGCAGATCTGAAGAGGTGTGTCACCTCAAGTGTTTGCAGAGGCAGCTTAGAGGAGAAGAAAAGAGCGTACAAAGATTGGGTTAATCTACATAACCTGGCTGTATTGCATGGGTCTGGAGAACTGAATGACTGGATTTCTCTGAATACAGAGAAGTCAGTGTCAGGATTGACTTCTCCGAATACAAAAATAGTCTATGCGTATGTTATCAGAATTGATGTGCAAGCAATGGATTGGATTTTGAGCACGCTTCAAGGAAACAGTGCTGTTAATCCAGTGGAGCATTCCAATGTGAAAGTGCTCTGTGGGCTAGTAAGGGCTCTGTTATCAGCTGGGGTTTTGAAAAGGTTTTTGAAACAGTGATGTGCCTTTAGTATTAAAAACTTACAGAGCTTTGAGCGAGAGTCGGGAAGTTATCATTGACATCAATAACTTTAACGTTACAGCTACAAAGGGATGATATTCCATCTGCAGCTCCATCCCGGTCTGATGCCTTCACAACAAGAGTGTAGCTACTGTGTTGCTGTCACAGAGAGAGAAATGAGCGTGTTAGAAGGATCACCTGCACAGCTTAAAAGTTATAAATATTCACGTCTTGCTACTAGTTCCTAATATGGAAATTTGCCTTAGACATTTTATTGTCACATAGAGAAAAATGCTTTTCTCCCTTAATTTTTGTAAAAACCACGACCTTTCCCTTTTTTTTCTTTGCCAAATTCATAACACATACACAGCGCAACATCACGCTATTGAACTTTGGAAAGGGAAATGTTACCTCTCTGTCAAGATAATTTGCAAGATGGAGTTCTCCAGTATATTTATTCATAATGAACATGGGTGGTCCTGAAGGTTCCTGACTCTCTATCTTGAAGGCAATTTTGGAATTCAAGTGATTAGGTTCATCTGCATCTGTTGCAATGATTTTCATCACCAGAGTGTCTAAGGATAAAAAATAATAATTAAAAAGTCAAATAGTAAAATCTGTTTTGTTCCTGCAAACTCATCAAGACAATACTAAAACTTGGTGTATAAAAATGACAGAATCCTATCTATTCGTTGACATTTATGAAGAAAAACAAAAGTTTAATTTTGTAGTACTGGTTCCGGCTGAATGTTAATGACTTTAAAATGTGTTAAAAATGAAGGTCAGGTGGAGTAATGCAGATTTTCACTGAACTTCTTTAAGTCACCATAGGGACTGTGCAAAAACGGTAAATACTGAGCTTGTAGATATTATTGTAAGAAATCTTCACAGTTTTAAATGAGAATTTCTAGGAAGCAGAAAATGATTGTTAGGCACCATTGCCTCAGTGCTGCTTGCATGTCTGATGTTGACTGATGTTGACTTTGGTGAAAAGAACCATTTTAGTGATTTAAATTAGGGTTTATTTAGTTATATGCTAGTAATGTGGAATAGTCAAGCTACAAATACAACTATCTGAAGTAGAAAAAATGAGAAGAAACATATTTTATACACCCTCAAAGGAAATAAGTGTGGGTGTAATGTTAATTTTTTTAAATGAGAAGGAATGAACTGATCTATTTTAAATTTTCACATCCGAAGGAATTTGCATGATGGTATGGTTGTAAACTGGAACTTTCAGCATTGATGTGTGGGAGGAAAGGGGGAAGGAAGCATCGCTGCTAAATTTTAGGCAATAAGCTTGGGTCCCAGCTCAAAGAGCACTTGGAGCAGCACCATCTGCTGCTCCTTCCTCTGCAGCAGCCCTGGCCAATATATGTCATTGCCTAAGAAAAAGTAGAATGAGCACCCCAGGTTTGTATTAACTGTATTCTGGGAGCTTCAGTAACCATATTATAATAGATATAACAGAGTTACTTACTGTCCATGCTGCTTTCTTCGACTGATCCTGTAAATACAGTTTGTGAAAATATAGGAGGGTTGTCGTTTATATCCAGAACTCTGACTCGAAGTTCAAGAGGTGTTTCCAAATCTACTCCCGTCACTGAGTGTTTAGCAAAGCAACGTATCTAGATAAAGAGGTTTACTAGTTTTAAAACCAAAAGTGAAGCACAGTAACAATCTGAAACAAATTAATTTGTCTCATTCTGCTCTCTCTGCCCCACCCTGGATCCCATAATTATAAAAGTAAAAGGAGAGTACTTACAACAAATACTGGGGTTACTTCCCTGTCCACTATTGATGTTATATTGATTTCTCCTGTTCTTGGGTTAACAACAAATATTCCGTAGGGGGCATGATCAATTCCAACTCCAGAGATGCTGTACGTGACTGGATTGTTTTCTTCACAATCGGATCGGATCTACAATAATAAATAATAATAATTTATGCTAGTTTACTGAAAACATCTGCAGGGCTTTTTTCCCTATTATTAGTTCCTTTAAAAAATGATCTATAATTTCAGTTCCTCAACTACTTAGCACAAAGTTCAATTGACAGAACCAATGGGAGGCTCTTCTGTAAAACAGTCAGCCTAGACATCCATCTCTCCTTAAGTACTGGACAGGCTTTCTGTTTCTCTTAAATCTTCCGGCAGGGAAATGGACAGAGAAGCTTCCAATAGTATCACACTCTGGCTGGATCTCAGTAAGAGTATGGTCATGGGGAGAGGACAGGAAGAACTCTTCTTTGCTCTGTTGCCCACAGAAGTCATGCACTGTCCTTGAACTTCTGCTCAGGAGTTTCTCAGGGCAGGGGAGAGAAAAGAACAATACCACAAGCTAGTACACAATCCTGTATACGAAGATACGGTGGTTGGAACTGTCCAGGATTAGACTGATGGCAATGTTCTAGGAAGCCTTTGGTCGCTCCTCAGCAGCCATATGGGTTCCCCTTCTGAGTCTGTCTCAGCAGAGCTGGAAATATTGCATCATCTTTCTTTTCTTGTACATTCCTTGCTTTGACCACTCTAAGCAAATATACTTTTAAATCTCTCTGCTTTTATCAGCCACTCTTAAGAAAAACTTCCTTGTCAGTGAACAAGTTTGTTTTTCTTTCTACTTACTCTGGCAATTGGATTCCTCTTGGAATTATCTTCTCCCTCTCTACAAGCTGCAGCAAATTTGATCCATTCACGTTTTTGTCTTCTGAAGGTTTTCCATCGTGCCATTCCATTTTCATCCCATTCTTTTACCTTTGACAGAGAGTTCCAGTATTATATGATCAGTAACTTAAATCCATTTTAAATGAATACAACCATTTAGAATTTCCAACGAGGAGAAAAGAGATTTTTATAGATCCTGTGTTTTTTTATATTTCTGCGAGTCCCAAACTCTAAGATTGTACTTGTTTATTTAAAAATTATTCCTGTGTATGAGATACTCATTTAAGTTCAGGGGAACTTCTCCTGAGAAGGTGAGCAGGTTATTACCTGAAACTGTTTAATATTTAAATATATTTTCAATCTTCAAGTTCAGAAATGTCTTAGTCCAGTATTTTCCATTTCATTTTTGCATTGGTTACATTGCATTTAATCAGAAAATCAGTTTCTAAGGAAATAGATATTACCTCTACATGAAATCCTATGCTGAAATCCAAGAGTACCTGCAACAACAAGAAGAAGATGGGCATATAAAAATGCAGGGAAAGACATAGTAAGCAAAACACACCTGTCATACATTTCTATACTGCAGGACTGGAACAGTACTTTTTCTCAAGTCTATTGCAATAGCCTTTCTAGGCAGCAGCTACAGGGTTTCCATAAATGACTTAGTGCAATTAATTTTTTTCCTATATCCATCACTTCAATTCCCTGACAGTCAACACCTTCAAAATTAATTCCGTCTTTCAAGGCAGAACTTTGAGTTTGAATGGATGTGCCATAGCAATGTTAAGTTATACCTACATCAAAATACAGCTTTCACACAGTTCTGTAGGTTGAAACATCTCAGCTGACCAGAGAAGTGTTTGCAAGAGTTGTTACTAAGAAGTATGTGTAGGAAACTAGGAAGTGCATATTTATTCAAAATAATTTATTCTTTATTTATTTTTTCTTGTTTAGAAAGTCCACAGCAGACCTGGAGTCCTTAACTATGTAGTTTAACCAAAAATAATGAAAATGTTTTCTTGAAATTTCCTACTAAGGTTGAAGAGATTCAATGGAAGATGGAAGCCAACTGCAGTCATCAGGCAGATTTCCCTGGAGTGCAGAGGGCTTTAATTTGAGGTCTAACTATGAAACTAAGATCTTGAGTAAATAAAGGTGGCAGGTTCAGAGGCAATATGTCATTGCTTTAAAATAAAAAATTAAACAATAGAAAATCCCTAATTTCTTGATTAGCACATTTCAAAAGAAGGCACAGTATAATTAACCTAAATAAGGTGTGAAGTTCACTTGGTCAATGTTCCTCTTCAAAGCATCTCTTTTGGGTTTAGGACCTACCTCTGCTCTCTTCAAACAATAAAAGGTGAAGAATATGGGATTTGCAGGACTGGATGCTTGCTTCATTCATGCATTGCATCCCATCATTGGGAAAAACAAAATAGCAAGGTGACTCGAAAAGTATTGCGGTTTCTCTTTTCTTACCAAAATGTGGTTAACAGCTGTAGTTATCCATTTTTTACTTCCTTTATCATTTCCCAGTACAGTTCAATACATTTTTTTTTCATCTGAGATGAAACCTAGTGGGTTTTATGTCAGTTATACTTGGAAAAAAATCTGTGACCATCATTTTCTCTATGGTAGCGTTACCTCTTAGGACTTTCCTTACTTCAAATTTATTGCATTGTTCTGTGACAGCTGGAAGATGGACACAGACTTTTTTCCATTTACTTCATGTTAAAACAATCTCTTACATGCAACAGATGAATGAACAGCAGCTTCGTCCTCCTTCCTTTCTCTTCCCCCATATTTACCTATATGCCATAAGAGGTCCACCACTTGTCAGTTACAAAACAATCTCTCCAGTGATCTGATCTTGCCCAGAACATTCCCTGAGACCTTGGCACATAACGGCTGCCCTCATCTGTTTCAGAATGAGGAAATTTAGACTGTGGATTTGCCCATGTGGTGTGCATATACCTTGAAATTTATTGGACTATTCATGGAGTAAGGAATTTTTTCTTGTTTCTTTGAGCAAGCTATTGACATAAATAGTTAAGAAATGGTTAAGAAAAGTACTCGGCAGGAAAATAATTACAATATGTTCATGTTGTGCTGGAAGCATCATTGTGTCTTTTAATATGAGTTTATGTCTTGGTCACTATTTAAATCTTCAGCTGCAGAATGTGGTTCAAATTGATGTGCAGCCATTGCTCATCTCAGAGAAGGGACAATAGCAGGCTACATTTAAACTGTGGCTTTTCTTTCACCCCCCTTGAGGGGAGCTCAGGCCTATCCTTTTATAATCATCTCTCTCAGAGCTTGGGGAAACCTGAGAGAGTAGAAGGGGCAGATTACACTCTCACCAGAGAACCTGAGGGATGAAGTCCACCAGAAATAGCACTGCTTCAGCATCTCTTATCAGTTGATCCCACTGGCAGAGCAGAGCCTCCTTTGGTGAGTACAGTGAAATCCTCTCCACCCGTAGGCTGAAATCCCTTCTGGCATGCAAGCAACTGTCTTGACCCAGAAAAGTATGGTATACACCTCCCACTGCAGTGTGTGAATCTTGTCTGCTGTCTGCATCCTGTGGCCTATTCTGTTACTTAACAGTGGAACTAAAACCTCATCTCCAGCCACGTCACTCTCATACTCAGCAGGCCTAACTGAAAAACTGTCTTGAATATCTCTGAAACAAGAATTATGGCTGTAAAGAATTCTGTTCTTCAAGGACATGAATATTCATGAAACATTTTATTTCGGCCTATAGCAAGTTCTGTTTTTTCTCTTTTCAAGCATGAAGAATATACATTTTACACTGGATTCTCATTCTTTGTTTTTGAGCACCAATAATGGAAGTGTCAATAATTTGTTTGTCGGTAATGCTGGGAATTGTAAATTTAGGCCCTGTAGTCCACACTTGTCATGGGCTGAGGAATAACCCATTCTGCTACATGTTCTTAATGGAAGAAGTCTTGATGGTTTTGAATCTAGAGTCCTTAGTACAGTTTGTGATATTTGAAATGGCTGATCCAATGAACTTGATGTCTGCATTTGGTATGTGTCTCTCAGTTACTGCCGTGTTATAGGAAGGAGGGCAGGCAGACACAAAGTTGTCTATTTCACCAGCTAAACCTCAGCAATTCCAGAGCGACATATATCCAACCTGATCCAGAGATTGAGGTTCCTCTGCCTCCCCAACTAATGTTTTCTGGTTCTCCACTACCACCAGCAGTTAGAAGGCTCCCCCAACCCCAGGTGTCTGTTTCTACTCTCTCTCTGCGATGCAAACCCTTTTTTTCTAGTGCTACTTCCAGCAGAGAAGTACTGTCTCCTAGCAAATAACTACAGCATATTTCTAGGTAGTGCACAAATTTCCCTTCTAAACCACTATCTGAGTACAGTACTTTCCATAGATTCAGTGATTAACAATAATTAAAGCAACAGGACCAGCTGGAATGTGTGGGGTGCATCCTAAGGACCTTGAGGTAGGCAAGCTGATCAGAAGGATATAAAGATTTTCTGTCTTGTTAGTCTCCGAGAGACTGTGAAAAAATGGAAACTCTGCAGAGAAGCTACAGTCTCATTGCACAGGCCATTTCTGGTTTGGATTGGGAGAGGCGCAGGCAGAAAACATGTTTATGGTGGCCGTCATTTGCCCAGTGGCCTGTCTGAAAGCTTGTCTTTTACTGTGATGATACAGCGCCTGAACCTTGTGTCCAAAATGACACCTCAGAGTCACACTGGAGTTATTCTGGATTTATTCTGATGTAACTGGGAACAGAATTAGGCCCATAGGATGTGTACGGTTCTTTGCACCTTCAAAGCAATTTACAAACAAGAATTAACTAATCACTAATTGACAGCCAAGCAATATTATACGCAATTATGGAATCCTCCCTTCTCCACCTACTCAAATCTAAATGACTGAACACGCCTTTAACATCTTCCCAGCATTATTCATATTGGATCTGCTTTTCTCTCTTTGAAGTCAACAGTGGTATTGTTCTGGGCCTAGATGGGAGGAGTGCTGAGAACTCACACAGATTTTATTAGTCATCGGGGTGCCATAGTAGCTCTGGTTGTGTCAGCGTTTTGGGACTTTTACGTCTTTCTTACTCAGCCAAAGCTCTGACTAGTTAAGGGTTGAAGTAACGAACCCTTCCCTTATGCATTCTGAATCTCTTTGAAAATGATAAATCAGTGCTTAAGAAATAGTGAGAAGCAGAGTTCAAACGTAAGACAAAACCTCATATTTTAAAACAAAGTCATTTGATACCTTTTAAATCAAAATGTGAGTGTGTTTTTGTCTATACTTTTCATTTTTGTAGGTTACTAGTGAATATGCTTCTTCCAATTTAAAGTCAGAGTTTTTCAGGATGATTTTTCTGGCACTTTGTTTTCTGATTCTGCAGAAGTCGGGTGTTTCTATTGCTTCCTGTGCTAGCAACTGACATCAGTATTTTGTATTGCACCCAGGATGGAGAATCCATTGCTATTTCAGCGGAAGTATGATAATGTTTGTGTTAGTCAGAAGAATATATTCCAAAGTTTTACTTATTTTAAAATATGTTTATTCAAAGAACTGACCGCTTTGGGAAAGTTTCCACTGAGATTGTTTCGGTTCTGCTGAGTGATACATAATTAATGAATTTCCATACTGTAACTGAGCTTCACCATTAGAAAAATGAGCGGAAAAGTAATTTCAATACTGGATGTATGCCATTATCATTCAAATTTGAGTTTTTCAAATTAGTCATGCTAAGTCTTCTCAATAAAACTCAATTAAACCTGAATTCTAATATGGCTTAGCGTGCTCTAGCTGGAGATGCATGTTTGCTCAGGGGCCGTTTTTACTTAGGAATGTAAAACTGCAGATTTAAGAACCTAATCTTAGGTGATAAATCCTCCATGCAAAATTGCTTTAGTTTCTATTTCTACAACAAAATTCTTTGACAGAAGAGCTTGCAGGTTCCTGGCTACATCCTGACAGATGTTTTGTGTGCATATGCAAGGAGAGGATTTAGCCCCTTAATATTTTTGTGTGCAACCAAGTTATGAGTAGAAGGTGTAACCATAGCCTAACAACTAGGGGGGGAAGCATAGATAACACCTGGGAAAATGTAGCCAGACAAAAGTGCATCTAAGAGATGCGGTGAATTTACAATTGTTAGCTGTCACATGATAGCTGGCAGGAGAAGAGTCATACCTGATCAAACAGGTTGTTTCCATAAAACGTGTCTGTGCAAGTATCACAAACAGAACTCCCTTACTCATGAGAATAACACCTTTGAAGCCACGTGAGCACGGGTTGCAGAATCAGTCCCACCAATGGTGAAATGCATATAGAAAATTATTAGTTTCAGGGCTGGTAAGTCTTCTTTTTTTTGAAAGTGTAGTAGTGTACTAAAATATGTAAACTCCACAGCAATTTTATCGGATACAACTTATTAACAATATACTAACCAGACACACGATTCAGACAGGTGATTTTTTGTGAAAGATTAACAAGCTGAAAACTGAGACTGTTTCTCAGAATACACTACAATTGGATGCATAATTTATAATGTATTTAATCTCTACAATTTGTCCGTCAGCTTTCTATAAAGTGCTGAAAGATGCTAATAAGCTGTGCAGGCCACCATGAACACTGCTTTGCAGAAGAACTCATAATAAGATAAACAATTGCTTCCTCTAGGTAGTAAAAGTTCAAATATTTGATAGTCATCCAAACAAAATGGCAGTATTCACAAACACTCCTTTTTCCTGACCCGACACGTATCCTGCATCAGTCACAGTTTTAACAACAATATCCTGAAAGAACTAAAATGGCTCCAGAGTTGCTGAGAGAAGATAAAGCAGTAAAATCACTTCTGAATGGACAGATATTAGATACAGTACAGTCAACTCTTTTTCTGAACTTTGACACGTCAGGAATATGCATCACCAGGTAACTGAGTGAAATGAGTAGTCACTAATGCTACATGAAATTTCTGAAGTGTTAGTGTGAGCTGCAACACGCTAATCTCAGAGACCTCTGTGCTGCGCGAAACAAGCAGAAACTCATCCGAACTCGAACTTGCTTTTGCCAGGTTTTGCCGTTGTTTGCTTGGCAGCTGCCCTACGTTGGTTAGTTCTACTTTACCGACTGCAGAGCTGTCATCTAAGATTAGTGGATTACCTTTCAAAGTAAGTCTTAGGATTTCACATTCTATAACAAACACTTTTTCCCTCATTAGAACATTTCTAGAGAGGTCAATAGTGAGATGTTAACAAACATTTATGCTTACTAATATATTGTGTAAAATGCAATGTTGTGTGAAAGCCACAGAAGGACATAACTAGAAGTCCTACTCTTCAACCTTCAGGGTCTTAAACCTCTACATCATTTCAGCAGGGCAGCACAGACGAGTAAAAATAATCCATGTGAAAATCAGATTGCAGGAGTAGAAAGGCCTCCATAATTCTTTTAAGTCCTTTCTGGATAATTTCTGTGCCTTGATGAACACATTTTACAAGTATGCCACTTGACCATAGCCACAACTTTCCTTTTAGAGTGAGAAAAAACAAATTCAGAGCAACATTTTCATCATACATTCACTTCCTCAGCACATGGTGGCTCAGACACTAATGCGCTACGAGACAGGAATTCTTTGCAATGTGAAATAATAGGCCAAGTCTTGACTTTTACTCAGCTAAGGTCTTCAGTAAAGTTAATGTTTTTCTCTTGAATACAGCTGTAGGATTTGGTCAGGTGAAGCACTCTTACTAATCAGTTTAGAAGAAGAGATTTGCCCTTCATATTCCCTCAACAGACAAAACCCCCCCCCAAAACCCCACAGAACTAAATGATATCCAGTCAAGTTATTGGGATTTTTATAATGATAAGACTCTTATTAATAACAGTGACTCCTTAAATAGTAGCCACAGACAGCATTCACCTGAAAAGTCATGCATTAAACATAGAAAGTCACAAATTGAACCTAAACAGACTGCAGAAAGTCAAAGTCAAAAGAAACACTTGTCAGCATTTAATGAAAAACGAAATTATTTGTATAGAATCTGCAGAAGTGCAGTTTTAAAAAAGCATAGCTTTTTTAATGCTAAATTTCACAATTTTTTGGGGGGTAGTTTGCACTGTAAAATGTAATGGTTTGCTGAAGACGACTCAACTGGCGTCATTACAAAGTCACAAATATTGTTTTAAAATCTGACTTACCAATAAAAGGAACAGAAAAGTAGCCGTTCGGTGAGGGAGCCAATCCATGGCATCTGACTTCTCGGATACAAGTCCAACTGAGTTATGGTTACAAGCCTGTTCCTTTTCCCCTCCCCCCCCAACTCTGGTGTCTATTTAAAAAGACACTCGGTAGATGTCCTTATACTCAGCCCTTCAAGATGTCTCTGCCTCCCTCTGAGGGAAGCACCGAAGATGCTGTATAACAGAGTGTCTTTCCCCACCCCAAAATCCTGGGCTGGTCTCACCTGAAATGCTTGACAACACCATTATTGCTTGCAGGTAAAAGCTAAGAGACACACCTTAATTCTTATTGCACTGAAACCCTTTGTTGGATACGAAAGGGTACGTTTTAAAAACAGAAGGCAAGCTTCGCTGGGAAGATACCGAGTGATTTATAAATTACTCACAACATAAGGAATCATTAAAATGGTAACTTATCATTGCTTCGAATGCAATTACCAGTTTTCTCCTTGCACCAAGTATAATAGAACAACTTAATGAATATTACCATAACGAATATGAACTTTAAAAAACAGTTCGTTTGAATTAAAATATAAATCCATTTGTTTACTTCCAGGCATGAAGAAGTCAGTTCCATGCACCTTGTTCCCAGAAGTGGAGCACTGAGAGCAGAATGAGGTTGTCATTAAAGAGGTAACATATTAATCTGGGGGGAAAAAATAGCATTTTATTCATTCCTCCATGAGAATGTCTGAAGCAGAGGAAGGAGACTTTCTGCTTTCACCGACTGCAAAGCCTCCCCATGCCATACCTTTCCCTTCCTATGGGCTGTGCTCTCGCTGACATGGTAGAGAGGGAGATGTACACATCTTGTGCCAGAGAAACTGGAGAGCTGCTCAGATCAACAGCTCAGCTCACTTCTGGCCTCATTTTGGATGGCATCGGTACAAATATGTGAGCTATGGAGGAATGAAAGAGGATTCCCCACTTTGCTCAGTGATAGGTCCCTCTGTTGTGCAGCAGACATGATATAAGTCCTTCCCTGTGTCCTTGGGACACCTGGACTGCCCCGGTAATGGGTAAGAAAAACATAGATTGAGCTTCTGCACTGCCACTGAACCTGGGAGGAGGGTGCAAGCTTCATCCTTGAAAATGCAATGTGATTGGGGTGCTTCTGAGCCTGCTAAGCCCACGACAGTAACTGGGCATCTCGCAGGACTGAACACGAGCTGGGAAAAGAGGGCTCAGCACCTCTGGGGTTAGTCAGCACCTCCTGAGAGAAGGCCCCCTGCTCCTGTTGGGTAAGCAGCTTTGCAGCATGCCATGCCTACATGCCGCGTAGCACGGGTGCTTTGCCGCCTTGCAGCTGGCTGGAGCTGCCAAAGCCAGTTGTGCATGTCCCTGCTGTCACCTGGTTTTTGGTACTGAGCTCAACATGCCCAGAAGTGAGTCAGTGAGCAAACTGGGACAGGCAACGTTAAAGGGATCACATCTAGATTATCTCTCTTCTGGGAAATTTTCAACAATGTGAAATTTGCTTTTGTATTAAGTACAAATAAAAACTTATTTGTTGAGCATTTAAAATATAGATATGATTTAGTGAACTAAAGTATTTCATTTCAGAACTTTTGCTTGATAATATATTCTAGAAGATGCCAAGTTTAAAACATTTTATTATCTAGAAATGCTTGGAGGTTTTTAAATTATTATTATTAAGATTTTTTAATGTTATTTTTGCATGTTTTTAAATATTTCATACCGTACTGATATCATCATAACTTGCAAAATATGCTTATTAATAATGCAATTGTCAGAGGTTGAAGTGGCCAGTATCCTGGAATTTCAGAGTTAGTTCTATACTTTCTGTGTAGGGGAAATGCACAGAATAAGGGGAAATATGGCTTCAGAATGAATAGTTCTCAAACTGTTCTACAGACCTGCAGAGATTTGGATCAGTAGACTGGTTTTGGAATATCTGTGAAAGAAGATGGATAAAACTTATTTTCTTTAGGTTACTGAGAAATCACTGCATGTGAAAGCTATACAGGAGCCTTGATAAGAAGCCAAGAAAGGCTGAAAGTGTGTATCCCTCCAAACTGCTCCTGGCAGTTCTGACTTTCCATTTTTGACCACTGGATAGAAGAATTTATTCCTTGCAACTATGAAATATGCATGTTCTTTTACAGACCAAAATATCTCAGGGTTGTTGTGTCAAAGTTTTTATTATAATAGAAGATCATTTGATCTACAAAATGTAATAAAATGTCTCAAACAACAGTAACAGTCCCAGCAAAAGTGAAAACAAAACCTCCAACTCTTACACTATATCGCTGTGTGCCATACCTCATTATGAAGAAGGGTGCACTCATCAGAAAAGATAAATAAGAACAATCATTCAAGGGTAAAACTTGTCACATAATTTCAAATGGGATTTCAAAACAAAGGTTCAAACTTTCAAAAATACAATTTGCACATTAATAATGAAAAATTGTTTAGTCTAAACAAAAAGGACCAAAAATGGTACAGTAGTTTGATCTAGCTTGAAGAAGAAATCCTAAACCACTGACCATTACCCTTTGGGAATATTGGAGTTAAAACTGAATTAATGGCGTCCACCTCTGTTGGAAGCAGGAAGCACAAACCAGTTGAAAACTGCAGAGCTCACTGCTGCTTTGGTAGTAACACCTGGCGACTAGAGCAGACGCAGGAGCTGGGTGAAGACTGGGTGCTCTCTGTTGTCATGGCACAGAGGAGGAACGTGGAGCAAAGTGAAGGCTGGGCAGCCTCGTTCTTCTGCTTTCCGCTTTCTCCCGCTCATCACAGCACTTACCTGCTTCTTGCAGAAGTTACCAAAAAGCTATAAATGTTTAGTGCCCCTGCTAAAGATTGATCACAAGGAAAAAAAATGGCCTGACCACAGTCCCAGCCCTGCACTTTGCACAATAGTAATGAACAAGGTATAAATATTACTGTAAATATACCCCTGTTTCAGACCTTACTTGGGGACGAGTATTTGACACTAAATTGCAGGGACAGAGTGCCAGGTTTATCTGCTCGCCCTCCCCAGAAGGGATGCCTTTTGGTAAGATCCGCATCCTTGGCTACTCTGAGTGCTTTCCTGGGAAGTTAAGCTTGTGATTGTAATCATATTTTAAAGCTGTATAACTAATCTGCAGCTTAGTGCATATATTGCTAGCAATCTCAAAGAATCGGTGTATGTTGTGTACTAATAAACCGTGCTATTTGTGCACCCGAGTGCTTCTTTGAGTGTGACCAGACCTACAGGCTGTTTGTGCATCTGGTGTTGGACTTAGAGCCATGGCAATACTTGACATACTATTAAGACGTAAATCCAACTGCCCCTAGACCCCTCTAAATGTCTGAGGACTGGCTAGAACTCAAGGGGATTAATCTCTTACCAAATTTGTCCATCACTATATGCAACAACCTCACACTCCGTTTTGCACTCAGAGCTTTTATTTTCTTTACATCTAGTTTAAAAATTTTTGTGTTTTTTTTTCTCTTACCTCATTAGCATCCTACAGAACAGCAGAGGAAAGGATCTTGGATCATTGTGTAAATGGAGTTGTATAATATAATTGGCATATAATGCAGTTAATTACGATTTCACTAAATTGTATATACACTTCAGTCAAAAATCTGCTCTGCACTCAAAAAGGCTACTTTACTTCCTGCCTATAAATGTAATGTCTTTTCATACTCAAAGACATTGGAAAGATTATTTTTTAACATTTCCTATGGTGCACGGTTTGCAGGAGCAAAAAACAAGGGACCTAGAAGAAAAAGAAGAGGAAATAACAAAGAATGGCATGATGAAGTAATAATAAATACCTTAATTAAAAAAACCTAGGGATATTTGTGTATTCTGTTAAAATTTTGGTACCCTTCATATTTTGATATTCTGAGAACTATTTCTGTAATGTGCTATGGTAGCCCTTCTATAACTTGTCCAGGTCTCATGGACACAAATGTTGATTTTTTTCCTGTACAATCTGCAAGATGTCCAGTGAGAGAGAGACATGCAGAAAAGTTAGTGGTGCAAGATACATATAAAATCAGTAATAAAAATAATACAGTGCTGCTCTGTGCATTTAATTTTAACAGAAACTTTCTTAATGTTTAAATGGCCAAGTACCACTTTTGTGTCTCGACTAAATGTCAAAACACAAAATTGTTCACCTGGTAAAATTTCTGGCAATACTGTGATGGTTAAACGTGGCTCTAAATTATTGCTCTTCATTGAATAAAGCTGACCAACATATTATCTGTCGTTTTCAAAATGCATGAAAATGGAATTAATAAGATCGGAAGTTACTCATAAACCTCATAAATTTTTATGTATGATAAATTATTTTATTATGATTTATTACGATACTCATAGATCAGTATCATCCCTCAGTGTAACATGACTGCAGGAAAGGTTATATGAGTTGTTTTTTGCTTGTTTGTGTCACAGGTGAAGGAAGAAGTAGTCACTGATGATGGAGCGGTAACTGGACCGCAGATAAGAAATTCCAACTGGCATAAATCCATCTCCAGCGCTTGCTTCAGTGTGGGGGCTGGCAAAAAGCCTTGCTCAAGGAGAGCTAATCACCAGCTCCCAAGACCCACTCCCTTCAGGACAAGTGATGATGTAACTAAATGGGAATGCCTAAGGACTTGGGAAAACGGGGTGTCAGGCTGGGGTATCTCCATCAGATGTATGTTGTACGTATTTTCATACACGGCTAACATTAATGTTCTTGTAAGCTACAGCTCACAACCTTAACTCAAGAGTTGTACTATAAGTGGAAGACACATGAAAGAAAAAAATGTGCCTTTAAAAGTAAGCATACCGCAGTCTGGGATGGTAAACCCCGAACTGACTTATGCATACATTCATTATGATCGTATTATACTGTTACAGAGCAGGCTAATGTGGATCTTAATTGAATTTTTAAATGAAAAGATTTATCACTTCTAATTTATTCCCTTTAGTTCTTCTGTTTCATAATATTGATCACATCTTGTAAAGTTTCTCCTTTTTATTAATATTTCTTTTTCAGTTTAGCATTTTTTTTCTTTGTTCACTTAAGTCTGGTTTTTTTTTTGAGGGGGAGTATCATTCTGGTTATTTTTTTTTCTAGAAGTTTTCTAGAAGTATTTTCCCAGGTTTTCTTTCTTAACTAAGCATACATATTTATACAACTTTATTTTACCCACAACTGTAAAGAACATGCATACACTTGCTTGTGTGAGAGGCTGCAGGTAATTTTCAGATTTCCTGAATGGCTTAAACCCCACATTTTTTAAAGATACTAAACATCCAGAGCAGAGGACGACAAGGAGGAAGAGTTGTGGGTGCCAAGCTAGGGACAGAGGATGGGTAGGACAGCTTCTTTGGGCTGTAGACAGGACTTGATCTACATGAGATAACCATGAACACACCCCCTAATACTACAGTCTCAGACTTAGCCTTGAGTGAAAGTCTCCTGTGTGGGAAGTGAAAAACCCCAACAACTTAAATAATTAAACTTTTCTGCTGTAGCCTCACAGTCTTGATTAAAGGAAGCATGATTCCCCAGCACTTACCTGGAGGATCTGTTGTTCCTGAGTCAATACAGAACTCCATTTGGAAAGAAGAAGCCAACCTACGACTTTCCTAGACCATCTGTTTTCTGGCAAGCACCCAGGAATGGAGGTTTAAATTATTTTATCAATGCTATATTCAGGCCTACATGGAAGGTTAAAGAAGAGAGTTTCTGTAATAGCAAGAGAAGGTAAATGGGAAATGCCATTAGCTCCATCAAAGCAGTGAATGAGGAAGTCAGCACCACTCGCCTTATTTTAATATGAGGAACCCAAGGCACAGAAAGATGAACCTCAACAAAGTAGTCTCACCTGCTGCACTTTAAGATATCTTGCAAGTGGTGTATGGCAATGCCTTCACCTCTGATAGATCTTATTTTACATTTATGGAGCTGGAGCTCCTGGGAGTAACTTGACAGGTAAGACACACTTTGCAATGCTTATGATATACTGGTCTATGTTTCATCATATACTTTATGTTTTGGTGTGTTTTGGGAATCTCCCTTGAATATCAGCAGCCTCACTGTTGCTGCTGATAAGTTTTTAAGGAGTATGGGCTTCTCGTGTCAAGAGTATTTCAGACTGCTAAGCATCTATTTCAGTCTAGAAGAAGTTCTCTATAACAAAAAGAGTTGTTAGGATGGGTAGTATGTATTAGCCTCATTAACAACTCTATGTATTACGTTATCAACCCATCTGTCTGGATATGACATTGAATATTAAAATTTCATTTAGGCAAGATTATGTCAAAGGCAATTTTTCAGATTCCTCAGAATAGACGATTTTTCCGGTTCCTAGGAATAGATGATTTTTCCAGCTTATTCAATTCAGTTTACTTACTGTTCGTAAACGTGGATAATGGTAACTGTGGTTGTAAAATGGCCATTTCTGAGTTGCTGAAGATGTGCAGGGCAAACCTAGAAACATCATCAGAGAGACAGCCATGGAACAAAACTAGAAAAAGTAAACATGATGCAAGGAGTAGAAGATAAGGAGGAAAAATAAGGTGTGTGGAAATGAGAATGATTAGAGCAAAACAATCATGAAATTGCTCACTTGAGATGATGCCTGCCTTATCTGGCAAACCTCTGCAGTCAACAGCAACAGAAAAACGTGCAGGTTCAGAAGTGCCCTGGGTAACAGTCACCTGCTACTTTTTCAAGCAGTCAGCATCTCCTGGCTGCCTTCTTATTGTCCCCATCTGGCGTACAATTCTCCTTTTATTTATAATGAACTTCTAGTGAATTTTATCTTCTGGTGAAGTCAAATTCACTGACTTCAGGGTTTGCAGTAGGGTCAAGGCTTACATGCAGGATCCAAAGGCCATGAGGAAAGACCCAGGGAACTACTAACCTGTTAGTCTAACCTTAGCTCCTGGAAAATTATGGAGAAGATTATACCGTGTACTGTTGCAAGGCATTTAAAGAATAATGCAGTCATCAGGCACAGTCAACATGGGTTCACACATTTAACTAATTCGATGCCCTTCTATGTCCCATGTATCCATGTACGCACATGGGTATGTACATGGTGTGTACAAAGAGGCAGAGCCCAGAATGGCGTCTCAGGAACATCATCCCTTTGCTCCCCTAAGAGAGTGTGTAGTACTTTCCAAAATATCTGTCTCAAAATGTCTATACACATTTTGTTCCAGACATCTTGCAGCCATTATAGCTTATTAAACAATCCCAAAATCTACTACTTATATTAAATCGCAAATATTTTAACAGTATTATCCCTTAAATTATTATCTCAGTTTTTGGAATCGTCAGTGTTATATGGAAGATTATTAGTGGTATCTGATTACATTTCTGCAATTTAAATAATGCCAAAAGCTTCTATTATATCCATAGAAGCCAAAAAAAACAAAGCAAAAAAAAAGAAAGGAAGGGAAAAGAGGAAAGTGTGTGTGAGGGAAGTTAAAGCAAGGTTTCGGGAACAGTAGGGTGGCTAAGCCAACGTGGATCAATAAAACTCAGTCTTAATGTTTGAAATTTGTTTTATATTTTACTGTTCAGATCAGACTTCAGTGGCTAAAGAGTAAAACACTAACATTCATTTTGAAAATCAGCTTTTGCCATATATTTTGTTGAACAGAAGATGCATTAGAAATCTCATGAGATATCCTGCTTACTGATAAAGAAGAGAACCTCTGTGCTGGGACAAAGAACAACTATAATTCTAGATTTAAGGGAGAAAAAGCCAAACAAGCAAGAAAAGAAAGAGGCTCTGGAGCTCTGGGAGCAATCTGGAGCTAGCCATCTTCAAGCAACATTTTTAAAGGGCTTGTAAAGTCATGTCCAAGTGGCATGACTTTCAAACATGTCGAGCATCACCAGATCAGTGCTGCTAAAATCAGGCCTGCTAATTAGAAAAGCAAGCTGGCTAACAGCATCACTTCAAAAGAAGATGATTCGAAGAGTCTAACTTCAGCAGCCACTAAAAAAGAAAACAACCAGAAAATCTTGGCAATCTAAAACATGAACCCCTACGCTTACATGATTTAAAAGTGAATTTGCTTTAGATGGTGCAAAGTGAGGTATCACTTTCAACAGGTTAGACTTCGGATAAGCAAGTGGAAGAGCAGAAGCATGCCTGGGCGTAAAGGAGAAAGTTAAAAAAGCTGTGTCTGGAGCACTTCTCCACTCTTCCACTGTACCAGTGTACCACCCTCAGCTGACTTGCTAACCTTTTGCACATAAGGAGAATTTTTTCTGAGCTTTAGGAATAATTTCGCCGACTTTCAGTGTTGTTAAAATGTGGGGTACTCAGTTCAATTTGCAGTTTCTTCTCTCAACTAAAAAAGAAAAATCTATACTGACATTTCACATTTTTACAATGAGATGTTAGTAAGACCCCAAGGTCTGTTGATAAGGCCTATAGATATCAGTTGCAGCTAAAAATTCCTATCTTACCTCAAAATAAGCTATTTTCTGAATGGTGATGCTACCTCACACATGCTGCAGTAGTTCTGTCTTCACAGGTGGAGGACATACAAGAACACATATCACTTAGGAACTGCAGAAGTAAACACCAAGGATAAGGTCTGTGTATAAACTTGAAAATATGAACATTCATGACAGGATAATTTGGATTTTTTGTGTATATATATATATATTCATGTCTATCTATCTACCTACCTATATTCCAAGCCCATGTGCAGCCCCAAAGGAGCCGGGAATGTATGTCTAAATTCACAGAAGCAACCTCACCATCTCAATTTAAATATATTGTACTAAAGCCTCCATGGTTTCTAAACCCTGAGCAATGATATATTGTTATCCAGTCTTACTGCTTTTGGTAGCCAAAGGCAAGTAAACCCCCAAAGCATAGTGATGTCATCCTAGTTTTACTTTCAATTTTTTCCCATGTTTGCCAAGAGAATGTGATTGAAAGCCGCATTCCCATCTTGGCTCAAGGAAAGACCTGGTTGTTTGGGTGACTGTGTTATCTCAGACACCCTGCACAAGTTCTGCATCTGGATCCTTCCCCCTGAAAGCTGCTGAGCAGGATGGGCAGATGAGAAGGTGCTGAAGGCAAGAGCTGATGAACGTGATGGGTCTGAGGAGGGCTGCGTGTTAGGAGTGGCACTAGAGCCGGGCACTGTCAACAGCACTGGCATGCTTTGCCTAACTGTATAGCATCCTAGAGGAGACATCTTAAGGTTTTTCACCTGTGAGTTTTAAAAGGCAGGGCTGTTTAATGAGCTTTTCCCATCCTAATCTCCACTGGCTAGCATCAGACGTATCTCAGAACAGGCTCTTGTCAATCTTAGCATTTCATACATACACACTCACTTGTTTCTGGTTTTAATTAGCAATGAAATACCAGATCAGGCTATCTGGTATGGTGCCCTGTCCCACCTCTATTTCTAGCATAATTTGAGACTATCTCTTCCTCCCAGCCTGCGTGTGACTCTAGCCATCTCTTTCCACCTGCAAGTCATGTGAGAGACAGAGAAGCAAGTGCTTCCCCCAGCTCTCACTGCGGTGGAGCTAGAGGAGAGGTAGCAGGAGTTTTGCTGGGTGGATGCTCCTCACAATGCCTTCACGTGTGGTGGGAGGAGAGCTAATCCCTTAACTGCTCCTTCTTCCCAGGAGGAAAGGAAGGATGGATGAATGAAATGAAACCGATGCCTTTCCTTCTAGCCCTTGGAGCTTGATCTCTAATTAATGGAGTATGTGTGAAGGCGATTACAGAAATTCCAACACAGGCTTTAGATAGCAATGACATGTATGTGCTGCTGCAGGGCATGGTCAGTGGTCTTCATCTGCTGCCTTTGCTGAGGCTCAGGGAGCGTTTACACTTTCATAGCACTGACAAAACAGCTGTCATGACACTGCCAGGAGTGCGATCATTTCTTTTCAACTGAGTGTAATAGAGCAGGTATGCGAGCCACAAGCGGAGCATGCAGTTTCTTGTCTAATCTGGCTGCTCAGGCAGTGATTGCTGTGTGAATTGCATGACTAATGGCACAAAGACATTCTGAATCCAGCCTTATTCAAGTATGAACCGGGCCCCAGAAGAAGTAGCCGTTTGCTTGAATGTTTTTGCTGTATTAGTCATCGTTACATTGATAATGACTTCAGGTGCTGCCCTGCCCCTCCAAATTATTTTTGTACCCGTGTCTGTTTTTTCAGAGCGGATGTGTGTAGCCTGCATCTGAGTGCTGAGGCAATGGGAAAGTGGAAGTCAGGTGGTTCAGCAATCATCACCAAAGTGTCACCATTTGCAACAGTAACTAGTAAAGTCAAAACCATCTCTCTAATACCACGCTTGATTAAAAATTACTAATTAGACATGAAAAACACAGCCTAATATTGAGGTTATTTTCTTTTTCCTTTGAAGAGGGAGAACCAGGGTATTTTAATACTCTGTGACTGATAGAAAATACTGAATTCCTAGGGAGTGACCACTATTCTTTCCACGTCAAAAATTAGCTTTTCTGAAATGATCACAAATTTCCACGTCACCCACAAAAAATATTTTAGGATGTCAGATCTTCTATTTACTTTCTTGGGGAAAAAGTCAATGCCCAGGCTTGAGCCTGAAATATGTATTTTAGTGTTTTCCATAATGTAATAGTACTGTTTTATATTTTATTTACATAACATATTACACATCATCTTGCTTAATGCAGTGGCATTGTTATTTTCTGTTTTTGTATGAGCACTAGTAATGTAGGCACCTGAACTCTTTTCATGTTTCATACAAAGCCTATAAATCATTATATCTGGCCAAGAATCTTTGCGTATTCTATGCTTATATACTGAATTTGTGAGAAGATGTCTTAATAAAAATATTAAGTGGAGATAATGACATAAGCATGTATCACATCACTAGCCACGGACATCAGCCCACAGTTCCCTCTAGCCTAATAGCTTGCCTTTGAGAGTGGCCAGTAGTAGTTGTTTAGTGTAGCAGCCAAGTTCAGAAAGGAACTCCCAGAAAAGGGTTATTGGTGGTTAGGAATTTCATGAGCTGGAAATTGCCTCCATACGGCTATGCCTCATAATATGTGCTGCACTTTTCTTCCATTAATTTGTTATAATACTTTTACACCACCAAAACATCCTCTGGCAATGATTTCCTCAGATTTAGTTATGTGAAACGTGAAAAAGCTCTTCCTTCTGTTGTTTTAAACATGAGGACTGATTATTTCACTGAACGCACTCTGTTGTGAGAAGCAGCAAGTAGTCGTTCATTAGTCACCTTCTCCAGGTCATTCACTGGCATCCTACTGAACAATGGGGACTTACACAACAAAATAAAGCGCATACCTTCTAAGAATGACTACTAAACTTCTCTTTTAATCAAGAGTCAGCCTTCCCTGTAAATAACAGTCATTACGCACCATTAAGGATTAACATGGTGCGTTGCTGGAAATGAAGATCAGCTTGTTTTATCTCTCCGGTTGTTCTGGATTCTGTCTTTCATCTCTGGGAAGTGACTGACCCAGAGACTATTGAATTAGTGGAGAAGGATGTCTTTGAGTTTGCTGAATTTTGGAATAGGAGCCGTGAGCAGAAATCTGCTTCTGTAGGTGAAATGGGTTTCACCAATTTATGTAATCAAGGAGAGCAAGAAATGCCTCTACAGGAGTCTTGAACACAGATCCATCAAGTCAGAGTCCTAAATTATGTGAATCATGCTTTTAATTTATTCTCCTGACACAGGTGCATTTGAACACTGTACCAGAAGACCTGAAACGGCCATCCTTGCTAGGCCTTGCAAACACTCTGCTGAAGAACAGGTGGTGGAGATCTCTCACATCCCTAAATCCAAGAAATAAGTCCCCACAGGGCCTAAAGTGGATCACCAGTGGCTGTGCAGCATTTGTGTGGCTGCTATTGGTAGGATGCGGCCTGTTTCCCATAGCCTATCGTGCCTGCTCTGTGGACCAGCTTTCCTTTATAGCCCTCCAAAGCCTAAATTCATATCACCTGCCTAATGTAAGCATGACAAATACATGTATAGTCAATAGAGTGTCATTTGCTCAAGACAACTCAAAAAGCGACCCTCCAGAGATGGCTCTTTCTGACTATTTAGAAAGTCGAAGTGACTGTGCTTCTAACATTGCACCTTTGATGGGTCGGCACCTAGACAGATGAGATCTATCTGGGCCTGAGTTCCAATCTATGCATGAACTGAAGATGTGGCCAGCCCCTACACTGGTCACTTAATGAGGGACAGGCTCACTGTGCATTGCACCATTGTTCCTGTGTCTGCTTCTGTTGCAATCTGGCCCACGGACATCTCAGACAAGTTGCTGAAGAACATCTACACTGGGTTGGGTACCTATTACACGTCTAATTAGAAGGAAGCAATTACTGGGATTACATGTACAACTGAGATTCTGTGCAAGCAAATATCCACTCTGGCATCTTTTGAAGCTTCTCTTTTAAAATACTTGCAAAAACATAATTTCCATTAATTGTGTATACAACACAGAAACTTAGGTTTGTTATAAAGTTCTGCATTTTATCCAGGTCTTCCTCACAACATCAACCTGGTTTTGTTTCTTCTGGGATCTCAGGATACTAAATTTCTAGTTTGGTCACCATAACATGGAGGAAAGGCACTGCGCCTGTGCCATGGTTTCTATTACTCTCCAGTTTAATTAATGCTTCTTTTACTATGCCTCTCAAAACTCTTTGCTCTCAGTTGTCTACTCCCAGATACCAACCACCACAGCAGCCACAGCTCCCAAGGCGCACAGTGGCAACAGGGCTGCCTCTGAGCGTGAGAGGAGCCAACAGGTCTGCAAAAGCCGATGCCAGGTGCTCACTCGCCCCATCTACATTAGCTAAAGGACACATTACATTTTTAAAGTCATGCTTACTTTAAGTCACTTGAACTTAGGTATACTAAAAAATCTAGGTACACTAGTTTTCTAAATGTACTAGAAAATCTAGAGAAATATGTCTTCCCCGTGTTGACTATTTTTCTGTTTCTCTTGTTTTCCACTTCTGGTGGTTTACATGGGAAAATTGCCTCTAGAAAATCCTTTTATATCGGCAGATATATATTTTCCTAATTCGATTTGCATGGCATTTTGGATAAAATGATTCAGACCTAAGCCATACGAATGTAAAAGTGACCTTTTTTCATCAGTGCCTGTCCCACACCCCCGCTGGCAGTACATACTTGCTGGGATCAGTGCTCTGCCCCATGGCATTTTGGGGAGTGTCTCAAGGGTCACCTTGAGCACACCTTGTCACCATGGGAGGTTCTTCCCTGGTGCATGTAGTGGGGGATCTTCACCCTCCAGACCTTTATAGATCCCCTCCCCATCTTCCTCTTCTAGTGTCCTCTCTGAGGACATTTCCTTCACTGCTGTGGAAGATAGACATTATTCTATGTGCTATTTCTGATCATTTGGTCTATCTAGTGCGTGTATTAAATATGACAGTTTACATGAACACATTTACAAACTAACTAATATAATGGGAATGTATAAACACCTTGCATCTGCTAAAAGATTGTGAGATACCTGAGTAACTTCACTTAATATGAACTTGTCTGTAATTTGGCTGAATTCACAATCATCCTCTCATCATCTTCCCCCTGCTTACATTCCTCAGCTAGGGATGTACCAAACTTTGAGCTTGCTACCTCTTGTAGCAAATTTAGAAAAAACCACACGCCACTGACCCACAGATTGCCATCTTTGAGCTTCTAAGATATTTTTAAACCACTTGAGTTTCTTCATACACAAAGGGTGGCAAAGTGAAGCCAAAAAGAGAAAAGCAGGTATTAAGAACAAGGAAATGTCTTAAAATTCTGGATTTCACATTAGTGTTTTGCTCTGAAAAAGAGTAAATCATTACTGGCAGTTTATGCCTTTATGACTGTGATGAATAAATGATGTCGTCAGAAGAAGCAAAGATTAAACACTAAAAATGCCTTCGTCATTGTTAGATATAAAACTGATGCCTCAACAACAAAACATAAAAAAAAAAAAAAGGAAAAAGAAAGCGTTGTCATGATATTAGCAAGTTATCCACTTGGTTTCTCAAGAGTATGACAGTGCACATGTAATTAGACAGGGAATGAGAGTGGTGAAAATGGAGAGGTGTGGCTTTATAGTGCACTGAGTACAGGCACACACCTACGAAAACAGCCGCTCACATGGAAAACTGATAAACAGTTTCTGTACTCCACGTCCAAGATGGTGAGCCAAACTCCGGCCAGTCAGAATGCTTTGTCCACTGTTTCAGACGTGTACCTGAGACATGCAGGTCTAGCTTTAGAAAGGTGCGTGAACCCTCAACACACCTCAGCAAAGCACTGACTTCTGCTCAGCTGGGAGGACGCAGATTCGAGAAGCAATATACAAGACGCTGCATGTTCTGCAAGGATATGCCACTCTGCTCACTATCTNCTCTGCTCACTATCTATCTATCTGTCCATCTATCCATCTATCTATCTATCTATCTATCTATCTATCTATCTATCTATCTATCTATTCTTTTTGGACTAGGATCTGCCTGTAACTGTGTCTGTCTTTTTTGTTAATTAATGGCAAGCCACTTTGGGAAAGAGATTTTGCTTTTAGTCATATTTAGAAAAATTACAGTGCAGTATAAGTGTCTTCTATTATTAGTAGTGCTATTAATAATGATAATAACAATGGCAAAACAAGAAAATCTCTGCGTGATGTGCAACAGAATCTTTCTTGAAAAGATAGACTTGTTTTTTCCCCTCTGAGGGATTGCTCAGGTGTTTCAGACTTGACAGGAACAGCAGACAACCAGAAATGTAAAGAATCTGGAAGAAATAAAAGACAGAAAAAACTTAAAATAGAGGAACACTGAATATTTTGGATAATGGGACTAGGTGCCTGTAATAAGCTTATAGGAGAACCTTGTATATTATGAATGCTATTCGTTCTCTCTGTGTAAAATATATGATCTTCTAAAATAACCTAAGAGTCTTTTTCTTAACAGTTGTCAAAAAAGCTAAAAGAAGGGTAATAAATCAACCTCACTCTACTGGTACAACTGGATTTAGGAAATTGCTGAGAAAGACAGTGACACAGCCAATGGTTTGGTATGGAAATTGCTAAGAAAGCAGAAGCAGGCTGTCATTCTTTTTCAGCTTACAGCAAATCCATAGATCAGGGGTGGAAACAATTTTTATAAGAATCCTGTTAAAATTCAATCATGATTTATGATAAATAAAAAGCCAATCCTTAAAAAGAAAACCTTTACCAAAACCAGCTTCCGCTTTGGACACTATTTCTGCTCTTCTTTGCTGTTGATCACTATAAAAGGTTGGAAATTATTATCTGATGTGTTCCTGTTGACACAATCTTGGAGATTCTTATTTTCTGTGAAAAAAAAACCCAAACATTTTGAAGTCTGATTGTACCATAAAGTTGAAATTATTTCAGGAAAGGTCATCAAAACATTCACATTTTTCTAAATCACTCCAGACTTGATTCTTTACCTTAGAAAGGTATACAGTGCAGGTCCAATCAGTTTTTGAATAGAAGGAGGCCATCCGGAAAAGTTTGAGGAATCTGAACTAAGTAATTTGTGGTGTCTGCAGTGAGCTGAGTTTGCACCTGTAAGCTTTTTCACTTCATATGTTTTCATGGGCCTTCAAGAAAGGTGGTAATTGGCTAGTGTCTCTCCACAGGAATAGCAAGGGTCGGACTACTTGAATCAATGGAAGAACATTCCTAAATCCTGGTTTTCCCTCTCAACTGCGATTTCCCAGATACTTCTTCTGGTTCTCCTGCCCCTGCTGGTGCAAATGGTTCTCAGTCAGAGAGCAGTGTAGATGAATCCTCTCTTTGTGTTGGACACTTGCCTTTCATTAACCTACTGCACCAATTTCCTCTCAGTCACCTTTCTTTTGGGGTGTGGTTTTAAGGACAGCAGCAGTGACTGGCATAATAAACTCCTTCTCCCCTCAGCCCACTGCGTTACGTTGCTACACCAGAGGAAGCAGTTCATACATTTTAAGATTAGAGAAGACTATTACAATAATTTTACTTGCCATGCATTAGAGTACATAATTCAGAAGTATATCTAGTCTTGACTTAAAGCCTTTGCATGCTGGAGGTTCCATCACTTCCTCTGGTTGTTTAATATTTATTATACTTCCACCTGAAACCTTGGCACTATATTTGCAGCTTGTGTTTCTCTAGCGTACAGATTCCAAATTCTGAGTCTTGCTATGGCTTAGTTTACTGAAGTTACAGAGTCCTGTAATGTCAAAATCTTCCACTCATGTATATAATGATGGCGCATGAAAATACCTATGGACCCCTCTACTCCCAGTCACAAGTGGTAACACCAGCAACAGTCACAACTCACTTTCGCTCCTAGAAGAAGACACTGTGAGCTGCAAGACATTTTCCCCAGTCTCTGTTTACAAAAGCAGTCTCCATCTTTTAATCAAGAGCTCCCTGTTTTCCTTCTCTTTGCATCTGAACTATGCAATTAGATTTTAATACATAGATCACTGATTACACACTACGAGCAGCAGACTTTGAGAGGAGAGAAGCAAGAGATGTGGGAAACAGCCCTTCAAAAACTCTTAGTAACTACTTTTCATTGTAAGAGTGATTGATGAGGGCATGTTAGACTGTATCCAAACGCTCCTGCACCATTTTCTTTCTATCCACCATAATTCCCCCGCGCACTAGGCCACAGTCTGCTTTGTTCTCCCTTTCCTCCTCATGCGGTCATTCACTGGAAAAGTGATACCTCAGAGAACTTGCTTCTTCCAGAAGGAAGTACCCAGAAAGGTGACAAGCATATCTGAGGAGAAGGAGGTTTTTTGTCTTTGTACACCCTCTAAACTGGGTCCATCGGTAAGGCTGGAAACTCCACTTGTAGGAGCTTAAAATTTATGGCTAAAGAGGAAAGGAGCCAAATGTTCCCAAAACATTCCTAAAACCTTTGGGGTAGAGTCTTAGTACAGTTGAGGATAATAATAAAAAACCCCGTATTATTTCTGCCTTTCTCATATGCAGAAGGGAATACACTCATTTTAAATATAAAGTCTGTGTAACTTGCTTTTCAGGACAAAAAAGGAAACAAAGGAGGAAGGATACACTGAAATTCACCTGCTTAGTCTGAAGGAATCTTTAGTTCATTTAACTTTATGCACTTAACTTGGGTAAATCAAATAGGAGCACAGTCTCCCTGTGCAGTTAGTGGAGAGGAGTCACCTGTAGAAGATGAATCAGTGTCCAAGACCTCAATTACTTGCTGGAGACACTTACCTCCTCCAGTGACTACAGAGCACAGGGTGATGACACTTAGCAAGCTAGAGCATCAGCTAGAGGCCCAAAATGAGTTGACTTTCATTGAAAGATGAAGAAATTCTTCAGAATTTCATCAGAAGACAAAATTCTTTCGTTGAAGAAGCCCACTCTACAGATACTTCTCTACTTACAGAAGTTATTCTGCATGATGTGACTACAGAAACAATGTCACGTGACTGAAGTGAGATGAATGGCTGGTCCAACTTTAATGAATTCTTCAGAAGCCTTTACAGTGACCTTGCAGCATCACATTGCCATTTTGGCTAAATTCAAGGCAAATGTACAAATTAATATACTGCTCTTAACTCCTAAGTAGTTCGCAATACAGGCTGTTGACATAAAGTATTAGCTGCAGATTGGTCACATAGTCATCTGCAGATCTTTGTGGAGGCTTAGCACAAAGCTAAAGCTGACTCCTAAAAAGATAGAAGGGTGATTCTGTGGTTAGGGTGTATGTGTGGCTCGTTGCCTCTCATGTTGTCTTTCCTCTGCGAAACAGGGTCATGTGTCTACTCACATTTCAGTTAAATTTAATTCCATTAAATGGAAAATATTGCCATTTTTTAGAGTGGTTGTTATAAATCATACTGGATTTGAGCACCATGAGGGTGCAATCTGGTTGGGTACAAGATCAGTTGTCCATTCCTGAAAGTATTTTCAATGAAGGACCAAAGTTTTGCTTAGTGAACTCAAGCTTTCAAGCAGCTTGTGTAACTGCAGAGGATCTTATTCCTTTGCAGCTTCTTTCATCTTATTCTTTGTAGCTCTCATTTGTCAAGCAGGATATGTAAACTTCCAGAGAGAAATGAATACTGCACATTCCATTAGGCTCATGCTCCACAGCCCTTTCGGTGCCTTAAACAGATGACAGATCCAAAGCTTTGACAGCTGGCTGGAAAAGAAGCCTCAAGGCTTATGCTCTGTTTAGATATGTTACAAGCCCACTTCTGCATAGCTTGCAAAACAAGCTTCTGTGTCTATGCTGCAGCTGAATTTACAAGAAATTCCACAGAGGTATGAGAAGGCAAAAGAAAATCTATCCTATCATTTGCAGATTACAAATTCAGCGAACAAGGAGACACTCATGCCTCTTAAACTTGGAAATTAACCCTGGAATCCACAGCAATGGCAGCTGAAGCGATTTTTTGGCCTAGAAGCCGTATGCGAGTTGAAATATGCTGATTTTGGGCATGCTTGGAGACATGGGCAAAAGCAGGATGAATCACCTCTGAGAGCTGGCACAATCCAAACCACCCTAGCCAGTGTGCTCAGTAGTCACTGAGCCTGAGGGACAGCTGAGCTCCTTGGTGAGGGGATAGCAATTCTGCAGCGGTATGCGAGGCAAAGGAAGCTTGAGAGAGTTGTGCCTGCAATTCCTGCATGTCCGGTTGTCACAGCTACATCTCTCATAAGGTTATGCCAGAAGTCTGCAGGCACCCTAAAGATATCTGGGTGATGGAGGGCACTGCATTGCACTGCAGCCCCTGCTCGGATGGTTGTCTTCACTAGTGACTGCAGACACCTGCATAGCAGCTTCCTCTGGGTTGCGTTGTGGTTCAACACAGTAAGAGTTAATGTTTCCCTCTGCAGAACACAATCCTGCTTTTCCTCCTCACACGAGCAGTCTCACAGAGCCAGAAGAACAAGCCGGGCTTGTAGGTTACATGTAGATCAGCCTTTGAACTAAACTCTACCTTCAGTTACACCTCTGTGAATTGGAGTAAGTCTTGCACTTCACTGAAACTGGCGGGGATGTTTCCTTGCTGTTACAGAGGAAAGATGACAGCTCCAGACCTTTTCACTCATTTTGGAGTTCCAAGAGCAATTTCCTAGTACAGCTGCAAAGGGCCAAGTGAAACGTGATTATTACTGTAATCATTTGGTCATCCTTGCTTTCTGAGGCCAAATTCACTCAGGAAAATAGATATTTCTGACCAGGCTTCTATAATAAGGCATTCATTGACCAGAATTGAGCTACAGCTTTAATAATCCTGAAATTCAGAAGTCTAAGGAAGCCTATAAAGCACCTATCTAATTTACTGCCCTTGTGCAAGTATATTTGATTTTAAATTTTTTAAAAAGGGTAGCAGAACTACCTGAGAGAGATACAGTTTTTCTTCCAATTGAAAGAAAGAAGGATAAGAAGATATGGTCCATGAGACAAAGGTGTCTGCTGTGAATATTGTGATCTTGTATGTTTTCCCTAAAAAAAAAGGATTTTAGTGTAGGTTCAGAAATAAATGTTTGTAAAAATATATTTCACAAGTAAACATACATTAGCAATAATTTTGGCTGAGAAGAGCAGGGGAAAGCTGTGAAGTGAGAAACAATAGTTCGTGTAGAAACTTAGTTTTAATAAGATCAAGTTTTGCCTTGCTGTGTTTTGAAACTATCTGGAAGAGCCTGTTGCCTTCCACAAAGAACAAACACAGCTAAAATTACTAACGCAATGACTCTACTTAACAAACAGCTTAATACCTGCAGACTTTCTAACTGGGTGTGGAGGTGCAATTTGCTCTTTTGGATCTTTCTGCTTGGGCAGAAGCCAATGTAAACTCCCAAGCCAAGTCATCCTGATTTAAAAACCATTTTCTGAAGTTCTCAGTTCCCATGAAAGCCTGATATCTATTTAATAACTGGAGATTGAGATACAATTGAAACACTTCTTTTGGAGGCTTTCTCTGAGTGAAGTCCATTAAAGCAGAAGCACAAATGTGCTTTAGAACACACAAATACCCATGCAGTGCACCTTGGTCCTTCTAGGTTAATAAAAGGAAATATTTACAAATTGAAAGCAACTGTTTGTATGTATTATTTCATCAAGCACAGGCATGTGTATTTAAAAAGATTTTTTCATCTGAAGGCTGGATTGTACCTCTAATATCCTTGAACATCAGACATTGTTGTTTATAATTTTGGTGGAGAAAATCTCTGTGATTAATTCCAGCCACTCTCACATTGTCATAAAAATATTGTGAGTGGTTTTTGGAGGTGCAGCCACCAGATGCAATGGTAAAACTTTCTGCTTATGACTAAGCAATTATGTACATTTCTGTTTACCTTTTTATAAAACACCGTTGGACATCTTTAACCTGTGAATGCTGGAAAGCTTTTAAGCAGCAACTAATTAGACAACCCTTTTTATCATTCAGCTAGATCTGAAAGGTCTGTAAAGTATTTATGGCTTATCTAGTCATAGCCTTGGTGAAAGCTCAGCATAGAAGTAGGGAAAATGGAAAGTGTTGCTCTTTAGAGAAAAAGGAATGGAAGGAGGAATGGAGAGCTGGGATTCTCACCTTCTTTGTGTGACAGTCACCAGAGATGAGTGGATACAGAGGTAGGAGACAGACAAACTGCCTGTGTAAGAAGGGTGCACAGGAAGGACCGCGTCCTAGCGATTGATCCTGCTGCGTTTGGGCACAGTTCAGTTCATACAACCTGTTACACTCAGGGTTCTTCTACAAGTCCAAGTTTATTTCAGAAACAGAAGGAAGTCACAGGCCTCATCTCTGCTCAGCTATCTGTTTTTTTTTCTCCTTGTAATAGTTATTTTTTATTTTGCTGATTATTCAGAACGGCAGGTCAGTAACACTTGCCATCAGCTGAGGTAATCACTCAGCTATTCCCATTTTCTTTGCGATACACTCCGACATGTTGTCTTCATATCTCACTCTCCAAGCACATCTGGAGGGCAAAGTGGCCCAGGTGAAAACAAAACCACAGCAATAACACTGATGAACGTGCAACCACACCAGAGATGAGCTAATTCTGCCTCGGCAGAGCTGGGGCCAGAGGCAATGCAGTGGATCTCTGACAGCTGCGTTTTTGCCAGAGAGAACTGACAAAAAAATTTTGGAGTGAAATTCTAAAGAAGCTGCAACAGGAATTCCCCAACAGAAATAATAGGCTGCCAGCCTATTTATCAGTGTTACTTCATTTGTGCTGCTATTGCAGATGCTATAGCAGCACAGAATATTCAATAGCAACTTTCCTGACTTACTGAAGTTATATACATATTTTTACAGAGCTGTTAGTTTAAGTCTTCCCGGCTTATCTGTTAACGCAGGGAATGCTTGCTGTAGGAACTAAAAATAATAAGGGTAAATTGCAATACTAAAATTAAGCAGAAAAAAAGCCTTTTGAAGTATTGCCCTGTGGGATTAGCTTAGACTAGTTTGGTCAGGTTTTGTAAGCATTAGAAGACAGAGGATCTGAAAATGCAGAGAATCTTGGTTCTGACATGAGAGAAAAGGCATTTTACCCATCCCATTGCTGACAGAGGTAAGACTGAGCAAGACAGGGGCAAACCTTCTAAAGGATTTCTATGTGGAAAAAAACATGTGACAAGCAGGTAAGCTAAGTAATATTCATGCTATTTCGACTTTTTAAAGGCATGTTTTCTCCTGAATGCTTTTTCTAATTAAATAGTAGGTGCTTTATGGAGCCAGGTAGTTCCTGGGTGCCTCTGAGAGCAGCACGCAGGGAGAGATGCAGGGAAGCCAGGCCACTCTCACCCAACTGAATTAGACCCAAAAGCAAAATATGGGTCTGGAGGTTTCTGCTCCAGGAACCTGACAACCGCAGGCCTACGCTAGAGCGAGGAGAGAGTCCTGTTGGACTCGAAAATGTCTCTGCATAACAGAAAATGGGTAGGAAGAACTAAGGTCTGGTTTGCAACATTTAAGTGTAGCCATTATTAAGGAATGATGCAAATTCTTTCTTCCAGGAGGAAGCACTGGGGAACATGCCCACGCTGCTTTACCTTCCCACAGCCATGCCACCCTTGCAAGGGGTGGTTCACCCTGCTTACCCAGGTGTGAAAGGCTGAGCTCGCCCTCTCTGAAAAGCCTGTTTCTTCTGAGGAGATGGGGATGGAGTAAAGCTTGCATTCCTCTGGGGGCAGAGGGAGATTTCCTTGGGCTGTCCCAGGGACTTTGCAGGAGCAACCTGTACCTCTTCTCTGCTTTTTCTGATTTGAATCTCGTTAAAGACAAGGTTCATACCATAATCTTTAAACTTAATGGACCCCCATAATCCCCATTTTAGTATTATCTCAATTGTTTGCTACCAAAGGTAGTTTTAAAAAAATGTCCTTATGTAAAAATGGGTGATTCACACCTCTGTAGACACAGGGACAATGGTGAGTGAAACCCTTTTCTCCTCCTTTTTCTGTAACCAGCCTGCCTCTACAGACATAGCTAGTAGCTATGAAGCATAAAGTAAAAGAAATTTTTAAAATATTTGTAGGCAAATGGGGACTTCCTGCAGTGTTCACTTCACATTATGAAGAGGGCCTTAAAGTGGACAGAGAAGAAAATCCCTCCTTTAACAGTGCCTGTGCTATGCAAAATGACCTTTGCGAAACAAAGAATCAGCCAAAAATGTCCAAAATTCACCATTTCTGGTATGTAATGCTTATTAATGAAGACCAGTGGCATGAAATGCTAAAAGCCATTTCAGGGAAAGGATGTTCTTTTTTAAGTTTTATAGCTCGAAAGAAAAAAGTGGGAGATAACTTAGTGCAAACCACGAACAAACTGCTAGTGCAGAACTTACTCTCAGTTACACATGTTAAATGGTCATGTGTCGCACCACTCTTAAATTAACGTTTATAATTGCATGTTGATGTTCTGGGTTTTTGTGTGCATTGAAGGCTCTATATCGATTTTCTCATTGTGCTGCCACCTTCAGGAATTAAGTTTTATGCAAATTTAAAGTAACTGTAATTGTGAGATTAAATAACCCTAGCGGTAGTCTAAATTTATCTAATTTGCCAGGTATGTAAACCACCCTAGAATCACACTGAATTCTCTGTTCATCGGAGAGATCATCTCTGAATTTAGCCTTCATAGTCTAAGGCTAAGAAATTTTAAGGCAATCTAACGCTGGTTCCATTAGTGTGCCAAGGGACTGAGTAAGGCTGTGCCACGTTAAGCAGATAGCAAAAAGCTGTATGCATGTGTAAATTAAAGTAAATCAACTCCCCTTTTAAATTACTCCCACTTTGTGTGTATGTTCCACCAGATGGATCAAAAGGGTTAGATGTTCAAATGTGCCTTGGAGGCACAGACTGTAGCAAAAAAAAAAGGTGTGGAACTGAAAAGACCAAAATACATTTTTTCCATCCCTTTGAACTATTACTGATTTTCAAATGAACCCTGCACTGTGCTGGAATGAAAAGAGGATCTTCCAAAGTTTGAAATGGCATTCACAGCAGAATACTAACTATGGTAGCCCCTTAGTTGGTAGACTTTTGTAGGGTGTAAAATGTAGAGATTTCAGTCCTTGCTTTGAATAATTAAGAGCAAGGATTTCTCCCAAGGTCTTTCCTATTCCAAGAAAGTAGCCTAATAAGTTGGCTATTTTAAACCATGCCTTGCTCAGGCTCTTCTGTTAGATCTGTTTAACATACACGCGAATCTTACAAAAACTATGTTCACAGTATCATAAGGGTCAATATTAATTTATGTAACTTTTTGGTGTCTGCGATGTAGATGTCTCCATCACGTGGGTAACCTAGGGTCACCGAGTCACCATTTCTAGTCAGTGGAAGGAGAGTAAATACAACCAGTGCCACATAAGGCAAAATTAATCTGACCAAATGTTGGCATCTAGGTGGGGATGCGACATGCACATAAACTACTGGTCAGATCTCTGCTGACTGTATAAAAAGCCTAAGCCCTGATGTTTGTGTCAGTGTAGTAAACATTCATTTAGTCAGATGAGTCTCATACAATTCCCCACATTAACTAGATTTCAGGGATGAGTTCTGATACTTACCTTGGGTGTTTGGCAACAAAGGTGAAATGTTTCCTTTACTAATTTTCTCACATCCTTCTAACCTATCAGACCTGTTCCACACTCTAAAAACAATTAAATACTTTTTGGTCAGCAAGTCTTATTCTATGATTGATCCGATTTTTGTAGTATATAACTTCAATTTGAGTTTGTAAGCAAGTATGTCCCAATTCTTTTTCTGTCCCCTAAACCATCTTTCAGCTACAATAAAAAATTGCACACATACATTTTTATTACTTAAATTTTCTACAGTTTTTCTCAGAAATTGAAAATTTCCTGCCTAAAATGGAGTGTATGCCATAAGAAAAACCTTTCAGCTCATGAAAGATATTTTTCTCGTATCAGAAGTAGAATTCATCCTTCCTTCCTTTCACTTTAAAAAAATTTCATATAGTGCAGTACTATGGCACATTTGTATATAACTTTAAAGTTATCATGAGGGGAAAATGTAAATATCATGAAAATTCTTCTTCTCCTTTGTTAGCCAGTCCCTATCTTATGCTGTCCATTTTCCAGATAATAAAATAATATAGTAAACAGAAGGTTGATTATCTTATAGGAAGAAAAAAAAAACCCAACAACTCTGTAACATCCTTGTGTAACCTACAGATGTTATCTGCTTCTAACATCTGCTGATCTCAGTTTTATAATTATATTTAGGTACCTAAAATAAGTTTTTGCTTTGAACTGCTTGAAATGCAACATAAAAGAACTACACACTCCAAATGCAGTATTAACTTGGCTTGCTGTAAAATTGGAAGGTAGCATGCAGATAGACTAATTATGGGACAGAGGATTTGTGTCTTGCCCAGGGCTATACCACAAACCCAAGGAAACCCAGTTTAACTTCTTGCTGAAGCCAAAAGGATTCTTTCTGGTGACTTCAATAGGCATTGGCCTAGATCCAGAAAAGAAAGTGAGGATACTATCAGGCATCAACTGCTTTGCCTTGATAGGAACCTGAGACTGATTTTTTTTGAGAGTTACTTTCAACAGCAAGGGAAGAGCCTTGATGGTGTAAACACATGGGTGCAACGTCACTCTCAAATACTTTCTCTTCTGAATCTGAAAAAAATGGGTTCCAGTATAAGTTTTCAAATACTGCCCTTTCCTTTCTGTTTTGACCACAACTTCTGTTGTGCAGTATTACACCACAGGTGTAACAGTATTGTTTTTTCTTTTTGAGTGTGAATGAAGGTGGAAATGGCAGAGGAATCTGGTCAGCTCTAAACCCCATGGATTAATAAAAATTTTCATTTTAATATCTTCTAATGGGAAGAAACATTTTGTAGTTACAGGGCAATTTTTTTTGTCTTCTCCAAAACCAAGAGATAGTTTTGGTTGACTGCACTCTTCTAAGTCACTATATTTTATACAAGAATTCATGGAAAGAGAAATAAATACAAATAAAGACAAATGACAAGGCAATCCAGAAAACCTTCAAGGCCAAACGTTATGTGTATTTTTATAATTTTTTTTTTTCTGTTAAGATTCTGAAAGTTGTGCTAAAAGGCTTGGATGTGAGTTAGCTCAAGAGATATGGACCTCTGGTTTCACAATTACATGGAATAATAATTTCACTATCGGATGGGCTGATTTCTGTGTCCAATAGGAAAGAAAAGATCCCTGCAAGGTACATTGCAGTATAGTGCATTACCTCAACAACATGATTTTGTTGTCTCCGTATCCCCGCCATATGCAATAACTAATGTATCAAAGGTCTGGTGAAATGTCATCTCCAGTCCTTTATGTTCAGGATATAAACATTTATTTTCTTTCAGTTTCTTTTAGTTCTTTAGTTTTACTTCTCTTTTTTTTGCAAGAAAAGGAGTAATCACTTTCTCTCTAAATAAAAATATTAGAATGAAGAGTAAGGAGTTTTATCAGGGGAGATTTCATTTTGTACAACAATTCCAGTTTAAAGTACAGATAGTTGTAGTCATAACTGAATCGTGTGCTTTATTTAAAGTGTGGAGTAATATTCATTCTTGCATCCAATAAACATACAAACAAACAAACCCAAACAGTCAAAAACTCCAGCCATGTTTCTTACTTTTTTGTTTTCTGGCCACAAAACATCTCCTGGGAAGCTAACAAAATGCATTCAAACTTTATATATATCAGCAAGTATTCCCAGTTAGTTAAAAAATCCAAAATTTCCAAAATGATACCACAGGTATGTGAGATGATACTTTAAGGTTATGGGCCTCAGGAAGCATGTGGATGAGCTGCAGTTTAACAAGCATCTGATAACAGAGGAATGTGGTGCCTGGTTTTGAGCCTTTACAGAAATGAGTGATGAGTTCACAAAACAATGAATGAACCTGTTTTTCAGCAGAGAGAAAATTATGCACAGGAAATCTGAACATAGGCAAAAATGAGACAAACAGTTAACACCAAAATCAGCCTGTTCAAATATAGGGGCTCTTTAGGGAAGTCTTTTTTTGTATGCATTTCATATCAGTTTTCAAATATATAAAGGTATTGACAGAGTGTAGTCTACCAAATAATAAAATGTTTGGTTTTTTTTCCTAGAGGGTTGAATTTACCATTACAATCACGAGGCCCAGGAGTTCCTGTCTTCTATTCTGTCCCCTGACATGTATCACTTCTGCAATCAAAGGAGTGTGGTGAGACACGTCACTTCCCAGGATCTGTTTTTCTCTGTGAATACCAAATGAACCGTATAACAGTATTTAAAAAGCCATTGTGATTGCTCAAGTAGTTAATGTTTCTGCAGTGCTTTAGGCTTCCCCCAGATCAGACTCCCAGGTTATGGTATCCTATGAGCAATACAGAACCTCACCATTTAACAGTCAAGAAATCCTTGAGGGACTTCACATAGAGCCTGTTAAAGGCTCTTTGAAACTATATACTTAATTTGGGGAGTAGGAGTGGCTGAGGGAGGCACAAGGGAAGGGAAAAGGGACTAGCAGTAGGAGGCTGTTCCTGTCTCTAGGGGGGCCAGTTGTGCTCTGAGAGAGATCTACTTCTCCAGGAGCCAGGGAGGGATGGGAGACATGGAGGAGGGTGAAGGTAAGGAAAGAAAGCTAGGCAGGCACACTGCCCATGTTGAGGGGCTGGGAGGTGCTCATAGACAGCACAGAAAAGGGTCTTCATCTGTTTTGTCTCGGACCACCTTACCTCCCATCCTCCCTCAGATCCTCCCACAGTTTCACTTATCTTGAAATTACCTCCCTCCTCCTAATTTCTTCTTCCTGCAGCAGCTTTGAACAAGTTATGATGCCTCCTCTGGGTCTCCTCTTCCTGGGACTAAGCAAAACAAGTTCTTTCAAACTGTTATTATAGGCCAGGTTTCTCAGGCCTTTGATCAACCTTGTTGCTCTCTTGTAGGCATCTTACAAATGATCCATATGAAATAAACCTTATCAGAGATTAGGTCAGAAAGTTAAGTTGCATGCCTTACAAACAGTTATTCTGTTTATTTATCAGGATACTAATGATGTTGTTCCTATAGGCTGGTTTTTTTGCAGTAGTTGAAAACTTCGGATCCAATTCAGCTTCTGATCCTCAAAAACTTAGAGCCTATCTTACATACTCATTGCTTAGCCATTCTCCATCTCAAACTTGTGAAGCTAAGTATTTTCATGCAGAAGCATTATATTTTTTTACATACCTCACGTAAGTTCAGGAAGGAATTGCTTCCTCCTTGAAAATTAAAAAACTGCATGTATTGCTGAATAATGTTAAAGACAAACTTACTGTTGTTACACTGAATAAAATTCATTCCCATAGACGCAAGTTATCTAGTAATACAATTGAATGTGTATTTTGTGTGTGCATGTGTTGATGTGGATCGAACAGAGTCCCTGAGTATGTGGAAATCATGATGATAAATCATTGCTGGCATCTGAACATCCACCTGCATGTTGCAGCTTGGTTTTCATAGCATTCCACTAACACAGATCAGAGCAGTACCTGTTAGCCTTGTTTAGGAGTACAACACATCTGCATATCTCTGAAAAAAAAAAAGAAGGAAAAGAAAGCCTGAATTGGTAAGAAAGCTTTTAGTTTTTATAGTTTTTTGAAGGTGGAATACATTTGCTGTTTAAGATTCGTTTACAGAATCTTGTTTTCATCTGGCTTTTTGCGAAGAGGGAGATAAGAAAGGGTGGGCAAGACTGGCTGCAGGTAGATTTGGTTTGCTAGGTCATTCATCCTGGATTTCATTTAACCACACAAAGGACAACAGAGTGTTTAGATCTGAGTCAGGTTTTAAATGATCTTTGAGGAACTGGTTATCATGAAAGTGATAAACACACCAGGAAAATGTAAACAGTGAAAAGGCCAAGTTGTCTACTGCAGGTTTGATGTGGTTTGACATGGTGTAAATATGGTAAATTGGGAAGAAATATCTCAGGGAGCTCTGGAGAGCTTCAGAGATTGTGCAGAACCTTATGGTACACAAACACTTAAATAGAGAACAAGATACTGCCTGTTGCTTAGCTTTAACTGAAAACACCAGAAAAACAGTCTTGATAGGTTACTTTCTACTTAACTGGCACGCAATCCAATGTGTTTCATCATGCATATTAGTATTTTTGAAGAATAGTGGGTAGTTTGTTTCTCAGCTCACTTTGTTACTATCAATGCTATCAAGACCTGTTTCGAAAAAATCAGCAGTAAAATATAGAGGTAAAAAGGTGCAATCGAGTAGGAAACAAGGCCCTTTGTGCTTACAGCTATTCACAGAAGGTACCATTACGTAGTTATTCTCTACTCCATTACACTCTACTACATTATTCCTTGTACAGTCATTTATAAAGTGAGAAGTAGCAATTATATATTTCATATTACAAGTGTTTAAAACTGTAATTATTTTCTGCACACTTTCCATACGGAAAAAATACTGCCTAAGCTAGAGTACTTGATTCTGAAGGTCATTTTGACTGAGAAAGGACGGTAGCATTTGAGTGTCACTCAAAATATTTTGGAGGACTGCAAAGGGAGTTAAATTGTCTTGGAGACATCTTCCTTTTTATTCTTCAAAGCATTTCCTGTCTGCAAGACTACTATGGCCAATCACATACAATATGATCATGCTTATAAATTAGGTGCGAATGACAATGCTCCCGGTTGGCTCAAAATTGTTCATTATACATAATGATACTAAAAATAAGGATAAAAATAATGAATAATTCTCATATGAAATGTGTTAGTGAAATCTTAGTATAATTAACTCTCCTAAGAGTAATTTCATGAATGAAAATATATTCTCATTGTTGACCACAATTAAATGAAATATGAAGTTTATGATATAACACTTTAACAGTTTTTCTCCTAAGATAATGTTCAAAGCTGTTCCAGAGGAGCTGTAGAATGGACATTAGGAACCATTTCTTTATGGAGAGGGTGATCAAACACTGTAACAGGCTTCCTAGAGAGGTGGTTCATGCCTCAAGCCTGTCAGTGTTTAAGAAGCATTTGGACAATGCCCTCAACCTTTTGGTCAGCCCTGGAGAGGTCAGGCAGTTGGACTGGATGATCAGTGTAGGTCCCTTCCAACTAAACCTATTCTATTCTATTCTATTCTATTCTATTCTATTCTATTCTATTCTATTCTATTCTATTCTATTCTATTCTATTCTATTCTATTCTATTCTATTCTATTCTATTCTATTCTATTCTATTCTATTCTATTCTATTCTATTCTATTCTATTCTATTCTATTCTATTCTATTCTATTCTATTCTATTCTATTCTATTCTATTCTATTCTATTCTATTCTATTCTATTCTATTCTATTCTATTCTATTCTATTCTATTCTATTCTATTCTATTCTATTCTATTCTATTCTATTCTATTCTATTCTATTCTATTCTATTCTATTCTATTCTATTCTATTCTATTCTATTCTATTCTATTCTATTCTATTCTATTCTATTCTATTCTATTCTATTCTATTCTATTCTATTCTATTCTATTCTATTCTATTCTATTCTATTCTATTCTATTCTATTCTATTCTATTCTATTCTATTCTATTCTATTCTATTCTATTCTATTCTATTCTATTCTATTCTATTCTATTCTATTCTATTCTATTCTATTCTATTCTATTCTATTCTATTCTATTCTATTCTATTCTATTCTATTCTATTCTATTCTATTCTATTCTATTCTATTCTATTCTATTCCATTCCATTCCATTCCATTCCATTCCATTCCATTCTAGAATCAGTCACACCCTGAGAGGCTTCTTCTTTAATCATGTTTGTGCCATCAGCCATTTTTGGCTTCAGTTTGTAGAGAACGTGCTGTCACACTTGGAGAAAAATCTTTTGTTTATTAATATGACGGATGAAAAGAGAGAGCACCTTGAGCCTCAGAACTGTCACAGGAGACTCAGCTGAGAAACAACTGTACTTAAAGACTGACAACAGAACAACAGATAAGGACTGAAATACTACTGGGTGGTAACCAGACAAATACTAAAATCAATATTTGACAAACATGTTTATCTTTTCAATACCTGAAAAGAAGGAATTATTAAACATAAAAGAAACGGACAGGTTTGCTGCAGTATATGCAGGCTCAGATAATTATTTTCAAGTGTGTGCATAAAAACATTGACCACTAATCTCTCATACAACAAAAAAATATTTTGAAATAGTACTGTAGATCAAAGAAGAAATATCTACCCTAAATGATCATAACATATATATAATATATTATACCAACTATACCATGAAACAGTGTATGATGCAGTGAAAAGGCTAGAAAGAGGACTGCAACTGTGAGCTTGTTTTTACATTCATTACCTGTTTAGCAACTGAATGAGAAAAAATTATTTTGTCCGGTGTTTTTATTACTGACAGTAATTTTAAGTCACATTTAATTTGCTTTGGACGAAGAAAACCACAGAAAATTTGGTGGACTTCCACATCAGATATTTGGAGAAAAAAAACACACACTTGTGAACTACACACACAATCCAAAATGCCATTAAAAAGTTACAGTATCATAATTTTTGCATTTGTAGAAACGCTGAATTTTCATTTGCTGGCTAAAGGGACATGATCATTTTGTTACTGGTATCATTCATTCTTTCAAAAATAGCTACATGCTTTGCTTATTATTTCTACGAGCTTTAACTTTTACCGAAGCTGGTATCATGCTGACAAGAGAAGCACCTTGCCACCTCGGGGTGGTTTGCAGAGAGCTCTGGCTTTCCCTAGTTCTCCCTCCAGAGTACGTAGCCCTCCGTACATTCCGTGTAGAGCTGTAGTCCTCCTAGGACCAAGCAACAGCTCAGGTGAGGGAGCAGCTAACACGCCCCGAGCTAACATGCTCTGGCACCTCAGGAGGGACAAGCCCAGCATTGCCCCTCAGTCCTAAATAACCCAATAAAACAGATTAACAACAAAGACCTTTTGTTTGCCTGACTAGATAGAAATACTTCCAGAAGAAATTATTCCAGTTCATGAAAAAAAAGGTTTAGAAATAATTCTGGAATAAATAATTCTTGTTTACTAATTTACTAATTAATTTTAAAAAAAATTTTTTTTTAATTGGCATGTAATTACCAATGCAGGAAATCTTTTACTTACAATATTTGTGATTTCTATATTTATTCACATATCAATTGCACATATATTGCATTTATATTGCATTTATGCATACAAAATCCGTATGTGAAAGACACATTTTCAAACAAACAAACAAATATTTCTTATTTTAACTAACTGGGGCAACCAGCACACTGTATGTACTCTTTGAAGTTGATAACTACATAAGGAAATAAAACATCGCATGATCCTAAAATACTTCACCTGGTGAGCCTGAATTGTTTTTAACACCACAGATGTGAAACGTGAGCCTCTTGTGAGTGCTAAGGTGCCTGCATCTGCAACCAGCACAGCCTGGAAACCAGCTCTGCCTGCCGCGTTAAAGAGGTGATCACGGCATCAGGCAAAAGAGAATACGTAAAGAAGAGCCATGGAAGGGCGCCCAGCTAACCACAGCATGTTAGGTACAATCTCCTCTTTCTAAAGTTAAGTTTCAGGCTTTTACAGACAAACCATCTGGGACAAAGCAACAGCTTAACTTGTTTAACTAGTTCTGTGTTATTTAGAGTGAAAGGTAAAGTTTACGTTGAAGCCTGAAAAGTTAATCACCTTTTCCTGTATTTTCTCAGTTCTAGTATGCTCTTATGCTTTTTTGCCAGTTCTAGAATTACAAGCACCCGATACTAAAATAGCCATTTAAAAGGCTAGCCGTGGGGATGTCTGCCCCACCTTTCTGCTCATGGTTGCCTCCCCACAGCCAGGTCACAGAAGTGGACGTGAACCAGTTCCTCAAGTACAGCAGTTCACAGCCCAGCATGTTAATGTCAACCAAAATGGATGTTGGTTGATGCACCCAACTGTGAATTACAGCAGCCAAACACTGGCCCAATCTTGCTGACTCTGTGAGAAATCTGAGGGGGGGAAGGAATTCTTACCTGTTCTGTTATCTCATTCCGTATAGATTATAGTGGTTTCTCATCTATTCCCACTAGGATTTTTTGCTGACAGGCACCACCATTCTCAAACCTATAACTAAGGAGGAATTGTGTTTTGTCTGAGGTTTGTGCTGGAGCGTGTCATACTAACACAGAATTTTATAGGCTGGGGTTTAGCAGAACAGGGCAAATGAGGGAGAAAGAACAAAAAATAAATAGTGTTTCTTTGAGCGTGCATGTAAAAAGTTCGTGCTGGAGTCACAGCTTTGAAAAGCCATGCCTGAGAAACAGGGAAGCACACCGCAGCCACAGCAGGAACAGAAGACTGTAAAGAGAGCTGAGCAGTGTGATCGGAAATAAGGCTAACGAGGAGACCAGGTAGCACACTACCTCTGCACTGTATGTGGGACAAATCACTCAGTTCTCCGTTTCTGTTGCCACCAACCCTGTTAGCAAAAGTTCTAGAGTGCTTGAATCTATGAATCCCAAGCTAAAATGCTAACTGAAGTGGATTCTAGCCCTTGGTAACAGCTTACCAAAAGCATTTTGCATGGGTCTTAAAAAGAAACCGCGCACTGAACGTGTTACTAGGTATCTCAGAAAGAGAGACAGCGTGTAGCCAAGCAAAACCACATTCCTCTAGCTCTAAAGCCTCTTAAAAATTTTATTGCCCATTACATATTTGTTTTCTCAGCCTGAAGTTGAAACCACAGCACTGTAAACACTGTTAACAAATGCTATTTTGAGGTTTTGGCTGAAACCTCACTCAGATTCACTGGACTTTCTCAGAGAATCATCCGTGAGCCTGAGCACAAAAACAAGCCCAGGTAACGAAGGACTGCAAGTATCATGCTGCTGGAGCTGAAAAGCCATGGGGGCTTCTCCCGTGTGGAGGGAAGTGTGGAGTGTCCCCCAAACAAGGTGTCCTCCTGGCTGTGCTTCTCCTAGACAAGTCCCATGCTTGGGTCTCTGCATGGTGGAGCTATCGTTGCTGAGCAGAGGGTCCAAGAAGAAGAATTCACAGGGGTTTTTTTGCAGTTTAAAAATACGGAAAGTCATCTTCTATCCAAAGCCTCCTGGAATCCACAGAATCAGAAAATCAGGGGGTTTGTCTTTAGAATTGTGCTTTCTGGTTTTGGGTTTGGTTTTTTTTTAAAGTACAAATGGGCAAAACAATTGAATTCATTTAAAAATGATCTATTAAACAAAGGTGAAATTTACGTTAAAGCAGGATTATTTTTTTTAATTCTTTTTTATACATTTAGTTCAAGCCTAGCATGGGACTCCCTGGAGCTGACATTGGAGAATAAACCATGCTGTGTTTCTAATACATAAAGCTTAACTGAAGAGAAATATGTGCATATTCATGAGTTATAGCTGGAACTAGGAGTATATGCTGCTTTATTTTTGCCCATAAGGAAAAATATTCGTGTATTTTTATCAGAACCTTTATAATACCATCATTACAAAATGCTCAGAAAGTGTTGCTAAGAGGCTGCTTCTACCTGCCTATATGTCACTAAAACCCCTGCGTAATATGGAAAGGAAGAGATATTTATTATTCTAAAATAACTCAAATATTCTAAAATAGCTCATAAGCATTTTATTTTTAAAATAGTTTAATTAAAAAAAAAAAGTCAAAATATGTAAAAAAATGTTGCTCCATGAATATGTCAACATTGAAAGCAAAATAAAATGAAAGTGCCCTCATCTTGAATTTCTCCTTGGGTGTGTAAATTAGTCTGACTTCTTCAACATTTTGAAAGATATGAAGGAATTACAATTCACAGATACTTGCCAGATGATTTATCCACTAGTCAGATGGTTACTTAGTGGTATCAACAATACCAGTTCAGTAAACCTGAATAGTCATATGAGGAGTGCGACTGAAGCAAGTTCAACAGCCTAGCCATGCAGATGTTTGTTGATGTTATTACAGAACTACAGACAGCAAAAAGGTAGTACTCAAAACAATATGTTGGGCCTATTTTATTAACTGAATACACTGATCTGGTGAACTTCTCAGTTCAGTTTCCAATAATTTTGTATAAGAATATTTTTTCCAGTTGTCCCAGAGCTTTAATACATAGTTGGCATGTAATTCCTATTATTTATTTTTAAATCAGAAGCAGATATTGCTACACAGGATGAAAGAAGCAAAGTCTTTTATTCTTGACAGTTTTCAAAACACCATGGGCATTTCCCATGTGTTTCTGTAAAACTTAGTGATAGAGGAGATCTACAACATTAAGTAGAAACTGCGCTTAAATTTTTCTAAATTGCACCATCACTAATTCATTCACTTGGGATATTACATTGGTGTAAACCAGAGAAGAATGTAGCTAATGATCTTCAAAATGGCGAACAAATAACCAATTAATTCTACACTATTATACATCTTATTGTATGTATAAGATAGAGAAATTCAGGGATTTGCCCAAGGCCACAGGAAAAGCTGGAAATGCATCGAGGATTAAAAAGGAGGACAAACTGATTATCATTCGGTTCACACTTCTTGTAGATTGTCCAGTAAAGACCATATGCAGCTAGATCAGATACATAAGACTATTTGACCCTTCCTCTTATGGAGCAAGACTTGGCTAAAAAAATTGGCTATTATCTGTTAAAAAAAACCCCCAAACCCAACACATTTGAAATGATTAATTTATTTCATTTGACAGTCTTTGACAAGTGTACCTACTAAATAGGTCAGGTAAAGATTCTGCTCTGTCAGCACACTAATTGTTGTACATATTGTTCTGATGCCATCAGGAAAGAATGTGTCATTGAGTTTCATCTTTTGTGTGAAAGAAAGAAAAAATAACAAATCCTAAAAGTGATTAAACCACACCGGAACGAACAATGGAGAAACACTATTGAACGGTGAGCCTTAACATTCATTTTTACCGTATATATACAATATATATATGTTTTATATATATATGAGAGAGAGATATACATGTATACATACACACACACATACATTTGTTGCAGTATATATGCAAGAGTAAAGATTTTATCACCTGCAACTTCAGGATAATGCATAAACTTTATAGCTTGGTTCTAGTATATAAAGACAGATCAAAGATTCAGCCCAGGTGTGGCTCTGGAGTTTCATTGCTCAAGGCTAATTATTCACAAAAAGTCCCCACCCTAGAGAGTTGTCTGGCAGGTTTATCTCTTGGCTGGTAGACATTTTAAAGAAGACACTACCTAAGCTCAGCTATTTTCTATGACACACTACAGCATCCAAAACAATTTCACAGATTTTATTAGATATTTGACCAACAGCAGATTACGTGTGAATGTAGTTTTCTCTCCCAGAAGCAGATAGGAGTTTCCAAGACCTTGAGCTCATGCTGAGTTCTAATTAAAACCAATTTCAGTGAATAGGCAAAAGCACAATACTGGAAAGACTGCTGAAACTTTTAACTTCATAAAGAGCAAACCTACTAAAAACATTTTTTCTGAACGCGACCAAAATATGTGAAACATTATGCTACATACAACAAAAGAACTCCTTTAAGAATGCAACATCATCATAGTTTCAAAAATGACTTTTAGAGACCTCTTTTGAAGACAGCCTGTACCTTTATTTGCTTATGAGTCATCGACTGTGATCAAGACTGCTCCAGTCTGTCTCCAAAAAAAAAGCAAAAGATTTATTGCAATCATCTGTTCTTGTCATAGCTACAGGGAGGATTAGCAAAGAAAAACAATAGCATTTTATACCGAAAATAACTCTGTTCTGGATATTCAGTTAAAGCTAAAGAAGCAGACAATCCTGTTTCTTGTTTCAGTTCTCTGAATTTGTTCAGTGTTTTCTTCTGGATTTCTTCTTAATGGCACAGCTGGACCATTCAGAAGTCTCAATTATTTGAGCGAGACCTGTGTAGAATACATTAATCTTATTTTTCAGTAGTAGCAGTCCATTTATTAAAACACTTACCAATATTTTATTTAAACAAACTGTTTTTTCCTAGCAGATTGTGGTGATACTGGTTCTGCCTGCCTCTACTCTCATTTGAAATATCTTTTTCTCCCCTCTGCCCTCATATTTCTATATCTACCTGTTAGAAAAGTCTTGAATACCGAAAAGTACCGGCATCTCTCACATACAGAGTTTTCTAAACATACATAAGCTAAGCAGTCAATTTGCATAAATATTTGAATTTCACAATGAAAGCTGAGATTCTTACTCAGTAAAAATTCTCCTGGAAGATAATACAATTTCCATCTGATTGAGGAATGAGTAACAATTTCACACAAGAGGAAATCTGAAGAACTTTTCAGCTTCCAACAATATTACAAACATCAACAAATCAATAAAATTTGTTCACAAGGAAGGTGTCATTATGCATGTCTTGAGATGCCGATGCTTCCTTAGAGGAAAGATAAATATATATGATTATTTATGTGAGCTCTTACTGGGATCGGAAAGGCTGGGCTTAACACGTTAATGCTGTGTTTAGTCCACTCTTCTACACCTGCCATAAAATAATTGCATCTACTTATTAAGGGCTATCCCTGCATAGAGAGAGACTGTGTCACTGGACAGGATGATCTGGTATGGCCACAGGCCACCAAAGACTGACATCCTCTTTAAGGTAGGTAGGTGAGTATCCTCTTTCCCTCTGTAAAAACAATATTTTAGTCAATTAACTTTATTAGATTGTTAGAACTTCCATTAATAGGTAAACAGAAACCATTTCTGTGTTTTGTGGCTTCACAAGATTCAGCTTTTCAGGAAGATGGAATCTGTGTTGAAATGTCAATGCATTTAATGCTTCTGATACCAACGCGAAAGCTTTGTTTGACGTTTTTGGCAGAGTAAAAATAAAGTTGTAATAAATTAAATACCACTTTTTCAGGTAATTATGATTCCAGGTATGATTGTTCAGTTTGTACACGATCTTGGCTATTTGTATCAGGTTATAAGATCACAAAGATCCCTTCCTTGCTTTACACCAATGAATTAATTTCTTCCCCAGTTCCCATTGATGCTCTGTGTAATTGGAAAAATATTGTATTACTATACTTTGGATGGCACTTTCTGTATCTTATCTGTGTGGCACTTTCTGTTCACTTATCCGTATCAAGATACATTAACGTATCTTGAAGTTTTTTTTTTCAACTCAACAATATGATGTAGAATAATTCAAATAATAACATTGTAGGTAGCTTAAGCTTCCTGCCATGTTTTATGTAAGTTTTTGCACACATGCTCTCCTCACTATGTTACAGCTGGGCTTTTCGCAAGTACAGTTTTCTTCAAGTCCTGTAGAAAACAGTAAGTTTAAAATGTTTCTTCATTATGTCATTGGAACAATCTCTGTAAGTGACAGCATCTTGGAGGATGAAGTAGAAGTTACCTGTGATCTTAGCAATGGGTGCATGAGACTGGCTTGGTCCATCAAAACAAGGGTTCATCCTAACAAAGACAGTCTTGGCATAGATGGAGAAATAATGTTGTTTGAAATAAATAAGAACTTGAAATACTTTAAGCATTTGATTGTGATATAATTTACTTGATTTTGGGTCGTATGTGTGATATGAGGTTTGCGAGTGATATGATGCTTAAGATGATTTTAATCAGAGCAATCAGGTCTTCTAGCTATAATGTAAGCTGATAATATGGATTTTGATGACTACCTGCAAGACCCAATGGTTAAAATGCAAAGTGTTGTGAAGAAAGCATATGCATGGTGGTCTGAAATTTGATCACAGCCCATTCGTTATTCTATATTAATTATTACTACTTTTCTGTTCAGTAGAACAAAGACACTTCTCAGTGTATGGGAGTAGCCACTGTCACTTGATGTCATACCATTAGTGAAGCATTTTTGCAATTATCTAACAGCAAAAGGATGGTCTAACTTGTAGCACATGCTGTGTAAGGAAGTTAGATATAAGCTAGCTGACCTTGGACTCAAATACATGTGGACTGTCATAGCTTGCCTATTAACTCCATTCAGATGGGCGGGGACTAAGCAAATGCTAAATAAATAGTGTTTATAATAGCTTATACTTTATTTACTGTAAATAACTCTAAATAAACAGTATATAAACCAGCATAATAAGATGACACAATTTGCTAGTGGTGCTGTCCACAGCACATGTATCGCTGCTTCCTTGGGGAAAAGAGAAAGGAGGGAGAGGCAGCAGAGAGCATTCCCAGGGACACGGGGCCTCCTGAGGGTGTCCGAAGGTGAGCTAGAGCTCACCGGCCATGCCTGGCTCAGAGCTCTGACCTGAAATGTTTGCCTCACTAGGACGGAAATAGCAGCAAGCAGCTGATGCCATCCATAAATGGGAACGTGTAGTTCACCTGGGCACCCACGGGAGACAGCAAATCAGCATGTGAGGAATTTTGTAGACTAAATGTGATGAGATTTCTGGTTTTCTTTTAAAGTTGTGTACTTTGGAAGGGAAAGGAACAAAGGAAAAGAAGCACAGCAGAAAGAGAAACTAGGTTATATGAATATGCAGCCAGTGTTTTCAGGAACTTTTCAAGTATTTAAGAAGTTAAAGCTGCTAAATAAGAACTAGAAAATTATTTTTTTCATGAACTTCTGCAAATGGCACACCTTGTTTTAACTGATTATTATACAAATCATGAACTACGAAGATAATAGCTTCCCTGCCCAAATGACAAAGGATTTCTTATTTCCAGTATATGCCCTGTTGAATGCCGAAGGCATTGTACATGCTAAGGCTAATGCTTTGCTGTATAATAGACATGTACTGATTAGTAGTTCTCAAGCTTAATTTGGTTATGGTATTGTAAATTAGGGAGTGTCTTCCTAAGTAAAACTGGCATAATGCTTTTTTTCCACTAGAACTAAAATTAAAATGTTCTTCCAATACAGCACCTCCAGAAAAGGTAATTAGATTAAAATTGAAGCCTCTTTTGCATTTCATGTAGTTGATAATTTGAAAAAATGATCCCATTCTTCTCATGTTTGAGTGTTGTGCCTGTCTAATTGTTTTCCTAAGTTACATTAAGCAGCATGACTACCAGGCTCACGTGTGGCTCCTTTGACTACATTTCTCCTCAGGGGAAATGATGAGGGTTTTTTCTTTACATTCTAGCAATGTTTTTTATTTGTAAGAAGCCAAAGAAGCCTGTCTTTAATGATTTGCCTTCTATGTAGCAGACACACATTGAACCCTAGAACAGGGGAGGAAACTAAATGCATTTACCTGGGGGATGTTCCTGAGAAGACATGCTGGAGTGGCACTATAAAGGGAATAGGTGATTATTACATTGATGGTGTCTCACTGGTAGCTGAGGGTGAGAGAGAGCATAATGTCTGCTGCTGGAATGAGAGTGGGCTCCATGTCTTGGGAAAAGTTTGTGAGAGAGGAAAGTGTTTTTATATCCCCTGGACCCAAGTGACTGCCCAGCAATCAGCTAAGGCAGGAAAGCACACACAGCTGGCTGTTACTTTGGTTATGTAGCTCTTTCTTATGCTTGAGAAATCAATGAGATTTTGAACCTTTGCCAAAAATATACTTGCGTGACTCAAATCAAGTTTGTCCTTGGAAAGATGAGCTATGCGGCTTGAAAGCCTTTGAGACTGAGGCTGTGAGAAAGAAGAACAATTCAGGAACTGGGTCCAGCTTAATCTGGTGGGCTTGGGCAGCACCATATCTGTGGCAGGCAGAAGGAGCCTGTGCTGAGAAGGTGACCACAGTAAGGCCTTGAGGTCCACTCAGCCACGCAGATGCTGAGGAGCCCAGTGGACGCCTAGGACCATGCACAGCAACTTGGTATAAAATGTTTTGAGATTAGTAGTTTTACAACCTGCCCTAAATAATTGGAATATCCTCGCTAAAGCATAAACACAAGGAACCAAATTGCTACCGAAAATATGCACAATGTGTGCCAGAGCAAATACATGAAACACACAAAAATTATTTGTGCAGGCAAATAAGGGGCTTTAGAGGCATCAAAGCAGTAGGAGGGAGAAACATCCTTCATGATGTGTTTGCACTGTGCTGTTCATGTGGGAGTAGTTACCGAAGATCAAAGGTCATATTTCGACAGAAGAAGAAAATAATGTATTTATACACAGCCTTATTATTGCCACTTAGCTAGAAGATAAACTAAACTGTTATTTATATATTTTATGGATTGTGTCTTTATATTTGTGGGTCACATAATGAAACCCTACAGACACTACATTACAGACTCCACCTTAAATTTAATATCCCATGAGGACAATAAGGCTCATATGATGAGGAGAAGGTGACTCTTCGGTGTTCCTACCATCACTGGCCTAATACTGTGAGAATATCAAAATAAAACTGAGTCAGTACTTAAATCAGTGATATTCCTGTAATGGAGGTTGTAAATCATGCCATATAACTAGCACATATGTCTACACGTATTTCAGCTTGGCTTGTCTAGAAGACAAGCATTGTCTCAGGGAAGATATAAAATAATTACTTTAATTTCACTAATAACTATTTTTTGTTATTAATAAGCAACTTATAAAAAGTGTGAGTCAATAGAGAGAAGGAAAGAGACAAATGCGCAAATGATAGATATGTGAAAAGCAGAATCCTATTTTAGTTACAGAAGCATAGAGTGGTTGAAATGGGAAGGAACCTCTGGAGGTTACCTTGTCCAACAACATTCAAGCAGAGTCACCTACAGCACATTGTGCATGATCAAGTCTTATGCTAGGTACATCAATTTATCAAGAAAACATCCCCTACTACTAGATCTACTATCTGTCTAACTTTCTGTAAGATTAGAAGTTATAGGTGGATGTTAGGAAGGATGTGTCATCTACACTCTCCAAGTTCACAGGAAATACCATCTGTTATTCTTTCAAGATAAAAGTTTTTAATATGGAAGTACCATTACAAACGCTTATAAAACTATCCAGATTTACCCATTAGGCAGTGAGACACAGATTCTATCACCGACTTTCAAAAATTGCTGTGACGTCACTGAAGACAACATGACACACAGAATGAAGCCTGAGTAGCTGAAAGGCAGAAGAAGTGAGGATGTGATAGTATGTCTCAGATGTCCACTGTCCCATTTTGGGTACAGCTAGTGTCGGCGTGCAGCTGAGCTGCAAGGTGACCCTGCTGACTTGCTTCCACCGAAATCGTCACGCTGATGTAAGTTCACTCCTTCATCCTTCACTTTGAGGCTCAAAGTTAATGGAAGACATTAAAAAATTGCAGTGATTCAAATATTTATTAGCAGTTGAAGAAGGAATGGATAGATCAGGAAAGGCTGCAATGAAGAGGAAGGGCAAGGACAATTTATTGTTTCAAACAAGAAGGTTGTGTAAAAAACAAACAAAACTTTGCAATTCTATAGCACTTTGAAACCAAACCTCTCCTAGCTGGAGATGTCCTGAGTTGGATAATCTGAGTTAGGTGAATTTATCATCCTTAACAAATACAGAAATGAACCAGAAATCAAAGCAAGGTCACATTTGACATTCAGACAAATACGCCAAAAAATATCTACTACCTACTATCAGTACTGCTTTATTCATAAGTAACAAATAATTGCTGTTTTTCCAAAAGGCCAAAACCTTGCTTCTCAGCATTCTCCTTACTTGATAACTATAGGACACCTGAAATGCACATTATCTGCCATCAGAAACAATTACTGATGCTATTTGTTTAACGTATTCTGTACTTTGGCTACAGAACGGTCAATCAGTCCTGATAGAAGTCAATACTGCTTTGGATCAGAACGTTCCATGAAGTCTCTTCAGCACAAGGACACTGTATTATTTAAAATTTTAAAAACAAACCTACTTAGGAGAACATCTAGATGATGCCATGCAGTGCGTGTATTGATAGCTGCGCTAACGCATGTGTTCACAGGCATGTAATAGCACCATGGAGAAACACTAGGTAAAGTCTTGAAATGGCATAGCAGCTTTTCAGCTAATTAGTCTGAATACAACGTGCCACTGATGCAGTTAACAGTGCTAGCTCAGTACTAGTCCAGGGATTTCTGCTCTGTTGCACAGCCCAGACTCCCCTGTAAGGTTATGCATGTAATATTTAGGTACTGTTAAAAGTTTTCTGGTTGTACATACAATTTTGTATATCTCCAGCAGATTCACACTGAATAAATGTAAAAGTGGACCTTGTGTAAAGCATCTGGAATATGTGCAAAATAAATTGGTTAATTCTAGATCTGTTTCTTGGTCTAAGCAAGGTTGCTTGCATATATCATGTCGTAAGATTGGGAACATAACCCCAGAGAATTAATATTTTGTACCCCTTCTCTCCTCCTTTGTTGGAGGATGGACTGGGAGGTGGAAGGACTAAAAGAAAACAAATTACCTGTTACCATTCATGGTTTGAGTGAGGGCAGGCTCAGCCTGCTCTCTTGTGCCTTGCAGTAGGACCTTGGTTGTCAAACTCTTCTTTCCCATTTGGCTCCCTTGCCCCAGGTGACTCCAAGGCTCAGTGGGGACTCTGGTAGCCACTTTTCCTAGCCCTCCAAACCACACAAAACCCACACTGCTTTGAACACACACGTGAGAGAGGTGAAGGATCAGGGTGCTCTGACTAGCTCCTGGTGGAGAGTGCACTACGAGCTGCCTTATTTCATCATTGGCTAAGGCAGAACCCAATGTGCAGCTGGGCTCAAGGGGGAGCTGCCCCAGCAGCAACGACTCCTTTGCTTTTTCAGTTTCCAGGGCTTTGGGGCACACAGCAACAACCACAGAAACATTGCTTTGCTCTCAGCCCTTTGGTAGGACAACCCTGGCAATTTGAGCCACAATACAACCACAAAAGGGACATGCCTGACACAAAACCCAAGAGGAGGGATCGCGTTTCCTGAAGTGACAGCGCTGCATACCTGGGGTGGAGAAGTAAGCCACAAAAGGGATGCTGACTATAAAAACATACCATTATTTCTCTGATGCTGGTTTTACAAATGCTTTCCACAGTAATCCAGCTAATACTTCATATCCCCAGCAAACTCTACAGCGGGGCTTCTCTCTGTGGCAGTCTCTGAAAAAGTAAGTTTTAATGATAACTGCAAGATAAACCACAGTAAAATCATTTGGCTTGAGATAATCTTGATCCAATATTTTAAGAGAGACAAATCATCCAAGGGTCAAAGGCTATACAAGGATCCAGCTGATCTGAATCTTTTCCTGGACCCTACCAGTAGAGTCCACATCCTTGGGCAAGCCACTTTATAGCTCTGTACCTTGGTTTCCCTCCCTCTAGAACTGGCTACAGACATTCCTACCCTGTGAGATGTTTCAGGAGAAGGATGTTATTTATGAACAGCCACAAAACAGTAAGTAAAACCCGATCGAGATTAATGGTTGCCCACAATTGTCAGCATGACTATATGCAGAAGACCCAGTAATGTCTGTCTTTTGAATTGCTTTCACTCTCCTTTTGTGAACAACGCATTAACCATTGTTTCTTTCTTTTGCCCTCTTTTTTTTTTGTCTGCTTGGGTATAAAAATGAAACAAACAAATGAATGTGATCTAATAATAATTCATTTGGGGTACAGGAACACAGAAGTGAGCAAACATGCAGTATTTCTTGATTTTTATCAAGAAATTTTTATTTTTACTGGGTCCTCTGCTTCTTTTCCCATAAAACCCACTGTGGTAGGCATGCACCTCACTGTGCCTGCACACTGCTTCTTTTGCTTATGCAATTCTGTGCCTATCTATCTGCCCCTCCTGTTTATGCATTTGTTATATAAATAGCTGTTAGTGACTTCTCTGTGATCTACCCATGAGCTTTAATAGTAAGCCGTTCAAGTTCAAAACTTACTGATATTAGAAAAAACAACAAAACTCTGACAAAACAAGAAAGCAGAAACATTTAGCGAGTGCTTGACCCTGATGATGTGGCAAAGCTCATGTGTTCCCATGATCCTATAGTTACTCCAACGGCGGGGATGGTACCAGCATGCCACTGTGATCATCCAAGCTGGACAGATAGGGTCCAGAACAAGGGACAAGGCACTGGTCATATCTGTAAAAACAGCAGGAAGCTGAAAAGAGCTATGGAAAGAACAGAAATAACAAGGTCATCCCATAAGGATGTATAACCTCGACCATGCAAACGCACTGACTGTTTTGAGTGTTTATATGCCTTCAAACAGGAGCTAGAGGACTGTCCCGTATGCTTCAAAGTCTTGTAAGAGATAGTGACTGGAAAAACTTAGCAAACTTACCCTGTTAAACAACTGTGGAGCCACTGCAGAGCATTAAATTGGAAGAGGCATTTTAGAGGGTATGCTGCTGTATTATCAGAAGTTATTAATCATAAAGACACCAGAAAAATACTAAAAAGTATGTTGTCCCCAGAGAAACACAACAAACATTGCACCAATGAACATACAGCAATTTTTCAAATTCATGAAACGGAAAAAAGCATAAAAATCAGTATGCAAAATGAAAATGTTTATGGCACAACTCATGCCAAAGGAATGAGATTAATTGCTATATCTTATTTAAAAATAATATTGGGACAAACACCTTGTTTTCTCATAAAGACATTCACAGGCATATGTGGTTTTGACTATCAGGCAGACTGGCCCAAGGGGAGTTAATTGCAAATCAGACTATTATCTGCAAGTCAGTGGTATAATTTATTTAACATATTGACCTCAACTGTTAATTATAATTTATTTAATTTTAATATTTTAAAATAAGTTTAGTGACTTCTCACTTCCATTTTTTTAAAGCATTGCCTTAATCCATCCTACTGTAAAAGAGATGTAAGATATAAGATGTAAGAAATAAATACAAATTTATTATCTATTAAAATAATTTTTATTAAATATATGTACTAATATTAATATCAAAGTTATGTTTGCCTTTTAAAGCTTTTTTTGCTTGCGGTGTGATTTTCTCAAGGATATAATCCTGTTTTCCCCAACTTTGAACAAACAGCAGTCTTCTGGAAAGCAGATTTCACTCACAATTGAGGAAATGCTAAAATAAACCTTCAGTTATTTTTTAAATATACATCCTTCTGAATACTTATATGTGCACATACATTCAGAAATATTTATTGTCCATGGAAGAAGTGAGAAAAAAAAAGACAAATGTTCTTTTATTTAAAATGAGCTCAATAAGGATTTCTTTTTGCCGAACAATAGCAGTAGTAGTAAAAACTCCTTTTTCTTAAATGACCACACTGTTGATTATTTTATAGCAACACAAGTTATTTCTTCAGGGCACAAAGAAGAAAAGGGTACATAGGGCAAATGTATTTAACACCAGGCACTTAGAACATGTGAAAACTTACTCTTTTTTTGCATTACACATAAAATATTGTAAGTAAAAAATGTACAATATAGTCTGTATGATATAAGGTAAAGCATTTGGCAGTAAGCATGTAGAGTCTCACTTTTGTACCATTAAGATCTGGGAGAAATTAAAAACAAAGATTATTTCTGGCGGTGTATTTTTTGCTCTACAAACATGAGACATTGGTTGCTTTCCAACTTGCCTCCCCCCAGACCTCCTTCTGTGAAGGACAAATTTTAGTCAACATTAGTAATAACCAAAAGCCCTTTGATCTCAATATTATCCTCAGTCTTCTCTCCATGTGGCCATGAGCTTGAAATGCACCAAAATCATTTAGCTGGTCTGTCTTTTGTCATCTCAGTTGCGTGGTCAAGGCACTGTTTGTTTTCCCTTACAGATCAATGAATATTTCTATCCGCTCCACCTTCTCTACCAAGTCATGGTGAACTTTATCAGACTCTTGGCCTTCTGTTTTTCTAACAGTACAAAAAAGACTCTAAAGGTAAAAAGATCCTACCACACACTGAAAGCACTTTCCTGCAATAATCTTCACCCAGTGAGTTATTTATGGAGTCTCTTCTGCAGTTCTTACCATTCCTTTACAAGCATTTTGCTCATTAATGATACACATCATAAATGGCACATGATCTTCTAACCGGTTCTGAACCGATCTTTCCCTATAGGGACTAAATCCTGCAATGTTTCTGGTATGCTCAAGACTTATTTTGTTGGAGTCTTTATGTGTCTCTTTCTCTCACAGAAAAACTGGAAAAGGATCCTCGAATTCATTAGTTAAATGTTAATGGCTCCTGGGGAAAGGGATGAGCAATTGCTCTCCTGTTGAGCTCCAGGTCAGCTGGAGCAGCAATATGAAATGCTCCAAGCAAAAGGCAGGGATCTGCCATTAGAGGCATCTCAGCCTCTGGAAAAGCTGAGGCCCTTCTCATGGTGCCCACGCAAAGCCGCTGCCGGCAGTGGTGCCTCCACCAGCGCCGTGATTACTCGGCAGCCTACTGACCTAGATGGTTTCCTGTTTTGCCTAAGCCTAAAGCCATCCCTGGATCCACATCCTCGGTTTGGCAAACGACAATGGGAGGCAGAGGTGTGACAAAAGCTCAGTGGCATTACAGGCAGTCCTCATGTCAGACTTGTAGGTGCCGATAGGTCTTTACTTGGGGTAATGTAATGATGGAGGAATGCAGCTACCACCAGTGGACACAGTAAGTGATGGAGGCTTTGGAGATCCTGCCAATAAACCTACACTATCAATTATTTGCCTAGATTCTTTCCTGGCTGTAGCTGTAAGTAGCTGCTAGTGTTTCTAAGATGCAACTTTCTTTACCTAGAAGCATTTCAACCAAGCATACTGATTCCAGATTCAGCTGAATGAAAACTGACCATAAGAACATAATAAATAGTACTAAATATTTATAGATGTTTGAAATTTATTCATAAATAATTGATCAACTGACAGAAAGAGGAGAGGACAGAAAATAAATTTTTCCTACAGAATTTCATATTTCATATCACCAGAAAAAAGAAGTTTTACTGACACTTCCGATCAATTCCCAAACACAGACTTGCTGGTTGTATCCATATTAATAAAAACCATTAGCTTGTTCTTCTCCCTTCTCACTCAAATAACCATCCAGTCTGAGTTTAGAAGCACCAATTAATTTTAATGTCTGTTGTCCTTGCTCAGCTATGTCTTGCAGGGCTCATAGAAATCACTGCAAGGACACACCTAAAACATAGGAAATCCACCATTTTCTTTCCCAGACTTCTTCCCTCCTTCCCTTTCTACACACATACACACACACACATTTCTATTTTCCATGAGGAGCAAAATTGCGAAGAGGAGATAAGACTGCTTTCTAGATAAGATGGAGACAGGGAAAGGCAGTTCATGTGGCTTGGCCCAAGTGAAACCTGCCCTTCAGGGTCAATTCTAAGTTCCAAGGTAGACAGATCGATCCTTGTCATTGCATTTGTTACATCATGCGCTGGAGGCCAAAAGGTTAAAAAGGCACATATTTCCATATATCCTGTTGATATGAATTGCTAAGGTAAGGCCTGAGTTCTCCCAGGGGTATGGGGAAACTTCTCTCCAAAGAAAGCTCCCTAGGGTTTAGGCAGTAATTTCAGAAGTCCTGGATGGTGTCTCAGCTGATGCATGAGCTGTAATCAGTGCAGAGTTTTCCTCTAGGGATAGGACTACATGCTCACACAGACACAATGGAATAGAAAACAAAAGATTCAGAGATTTCAAATCTCTTCGAAGCGTTGGGTCATGCTGAGCTGGCGATAGCTAGCAAAATAACAATAGGAGCCCATTTTTCTCGTGGTCGCTATCCTTCCCCTTCTCTTTTTCACTGCCTTCCGTGGGCCTGATGTCCTAGCTTGAACAGCCGAAGGAGTGTAGCTGTGCTATTGCTTTCTCTTCCCCGTACTGTTTAGCCTTGCTGTGGTTCAGATTACACCGTGAGCACTCCTGCTGAGGTCTGTGTTGACACTGCAGTTTGTGAAGCAGCAGCCACAGCGCAAGAGCCTTGATAGCTGCGGGGCATTGGAAAGCATTTAGGAAAAAGGAATGATTATACACAGATCAATATTTTTAAAGTATTTGGCCCACAGTGTTTCAATTCTAACAACATACGTGATAAAAAGTTGTTTGCATTCCTGCCATTGCCATTGGGGTTTGAGGAAAGCTGGTCTGGATATAGAAAGGTGGGTTATTAGGACAAGATCTGGCTCTGAGAAATCCTGAGTTGGCTCTGTGAGGTCCTATCTGAGGTCCCTATGAGAGGTTTCTTGGCACACAAAACAGAGTTGGAGGAGCGGGTAGTGTGCATTTATCAATAAACATTAAATGTGTTACGTTGTGTTCTTTGGAACGGGGATTCAAAGCTGAGCCTTCCAACTCCCATCCTATTGGGAAAACCAACAGGCTCCTGGCGAGCCATTCTTAACTTCTTTCTGCAGATGGTTAATACCTAATAACCTTGGTCACTCCCATGAGTCATGCAGAAAAGAAGCAGAAGATGAATTTAAATGCTATGTCCCATAAATAAAGTAAGTACTACAGCCCGAGTACTACAGACGGCTGGATTAAGCTACATCTTCCCATGTTTTATGAGAAAGGACTGATTTAAGCATCTGACTGGAAAAGGAGATTCAAATAGCAAATAGGTGGCTTTTTAATCCTTTTAACAGCCATGGATTACCTGCTAAATTTCCTTCCTGAATACTGATGAGTAGCCACTTTAGGTTACTCCCTGGTTGTTCAGGATCCTCACATAAGATCTTAAGCTTTGTTCCTACATGCTACAGGAAGATTTGGCATTGAATTTACGGACTATGTGGTCTATTGTTGGTGAAATTACATAAAAGGAACATTAGCACCTTCTACACAACTTGTGTTACATGAGCATGCTTCTGTTGGTTAGGAACTGTTCCTAGCTCTGCTAGATCAGCCACCAAACACACACTGACTGCAGTGATGCTGAATCAAGTCCCAGGGTCATGGTGGCCAGAGTTATCCGTTGATGGAGCATGTCCTGAAGTGGGAGGTACTTTCATGGAGATTAAGAATAAAAGAACGAACAGAGGGCTCAGGGCCCATGGAGTCTCATGGGTTTAGCCAACACAGATGACAAAGCAAAGAAAGAGCAAATGAACTTCACTCATCACTCTCCTTTCTAATGACAGGGTGAGTTGAGCCTCATTTGACTAAAAGCTTTATTACAGATTGTACACTAGCTATATCAACCCGAAGGCGGGAAAGGTCTTCTATATAGTTTCATATAAATTGCTGTGCTTGCTGACTATAGGAATCTTTGCTGTGACCTAAAGTGATTCCTTCTTGAGGAAGTAATAGCACAGTAAGATGGGTGATCATCAATCACTATAGTGTAATAGTTAGAAGAAAACAAAAAAGGGCATAATAAAGTTAAATATTTTATGGAATAATATTTTAATTTTATAATTAAAAGGCATCATTAAATCATTAAGTCTTGATAAAAAAAGTCGTTTTCCCACCGGCTAGTTTCTCTGAGTAGAGCAGTTCAAAGGCCTGATCAGCTCTGGTTTACTTCCAGTAGACTTCACAGTGCTGTCACCTCAGTTGTGACACAGAAAAGGGATCTGTAAACATGGGGGCTACACTGCAGGCTACAGGCCTTTTTAGAAGCTTTCTTATTGCCCTGCTTCAGCTCATCTCTTACATTCTTCTGTCCTGGGGTTGGCACTGCTCATAATCCTGCTATTGGATGATCATAGCTGGACTACGTGTAAAATAACTTTGGCATGGGGCCCTGTGTGCAATATTAGTATATCATATAATTATTGCTGTGCTTTTGTGCTACAGATCTAATTGCAAATATCCTCATGGCCTTCGTACTCTACACAGCTAGTTAACTTCAGGAGATGATGTCTAGCCATTCAGTAGATAAAACTGGACTGTGGTTAGCCCTTTCCTGGGCCAGACTGCAGTGAACCTATTGCAAGGAAAAGATGTGTCATTTCAGCATGGTACCTCCCATACATTCATTATTACTTGTTCGTTCCTTAACAAGGAAGTTGCCGTTTCAAAGGAATCATCTACAGCCTGTCCAGACCTGTCAAGTCACATGTGCTGCGTAAAGGCTCGCTCACCCTTTTGGCCCCCTCTTGGCCTGTCCCCTCGCGGTGATGTCTCAGGCTTTGCAGCACGTAGAGGTGGCCTCTTTCTTTGTTGACCCCGTGCGTCACATGCAGCTGGCAACTGTTATCAGCTCTTCCCTGGGAACAACCCTCCGCGTAGGTCCTGTCTTATCACAAGCTTTTCCAGAACAATTCCCGTATCTTGCAAAATCTGCTTGCAACACATTCAGCAGCTCGTTTACTGCAGTGTTATTTACGTTTCTCTAAACAGATGCAACTTGTATGCAAGTTGGGAAGTAAACGTGATCCAGACTCCAAGTGCAATGTGACTACTAAATTCAGCACAACACTAACCCCATCTTCAAAGCACGTGGGAAAAATTCAGTCTGTTCTTTGCTGATTCGGTGCAGAGTATTTTCCATTACTTCCTCCCAAAGCAAAGTGGACTTGTATGACATACACTTACTGATTCATTCCCAGCTTATATTTTTCAACAATTCTTTTCATTGCTAATCTGTCATATATGCATGGGTGGAGTACTCATGGCAACTCAAACCTGTTCAGCAAGAAAGGAACTACTGCACAGAAGATGTATAAATCTTCATTAAACATTCAATAATTTTAACAATGTATTCTGGAGTTTCTGAGCGATTTCAAGAGTCTTTCGGTAATTTTTCATTAAACTTTTATTTGGAGAAAACTTGTTGATGTTAGACATTTTTGAAGAAATGTGCCTATTTGGTAATATTTTCTTAGTCACGGGATATGTCTCTTACACAGAGATTGTTGCGCCTGATAATTCACAGGTCCGAAATAAAGAAATTCAAACTTTTGTTGTGTTTTAATTAATTTATCTCTTGCTGAATGCAAAGCCTGGGAGAAATATTTTAGTTGTCACAGCAGTGTGATGAGACACAAATACTCCAAATTATCATTTATGATAGGAAATGTGAACCTCAAGCACCTTTACATCGCGTTATTCAAATTTTCAGTCCTAATGTTGAAGTGACATTTTTTTCTCATTGCTTTCTTTTTAAAGTAATGCACAGAAATAAATGAATGCTCATTAAAATTTGTATTCACTTTAGACTCCTTGAATGAATTTTTAAGCTTATTATAGAAATACAACTTACGCATAATTAAGGGAAAATAGTAAAAAAATACTTGCCATACCTTTAATTTTGCAAAACAATCTAGTGAGACATCCAAGAAACATAATAATGCCTAAAGGAAAAACACCCTTGTAAAAAATAAGCAGAACTTGGTTTTATTCAAGAAAGACATGCTTGTCTGTTGAAACTTCTCTGTGCTTCTGAGTGGGTCATGTGATACCATGATCAGGAATGAGCTGACTAAACTGAAGTACCATGTTTAGAATAACTTGAGGAAATATTTAATTTTAAAAGAATATCGTAACCTATAGAAGAAATCGCTGTTCCTCAAATTAAAAAACTGAAATGCAATTATAATTATAGCACAAAAAGAAAAAGGCTAAACTATGCCTGTAAGTTAGAATTCTAACACAATTATAGCAAGCTCAATAAAAATGGAGTCAAATTCTCTCAACACTTAAATACAGAAAGAGCTGATATGGGTCTGTCTACATTCATAAGTGGCCTGTCAGATGTCTGGGATGAAATTCCACTAAATAATTGTTTGAATAATTGCACAAGAATATGGGAAAGGAACAGGGCTGGTGCCCTTTTCCAGGATTTTCTCTTTTTGCCTTGCTCTTTTATACCATAGGACAAGTGGTCCCAGATAGACTATCACCGGAGCATGGACACCTTTTGGAAGACACATCTCACTTGCATTGCTTTGTAGGATATTGGACTACTCTGGTCTATTAACATCTATGACTCACTTGTGTCTATGTCCCTGTTTAATATATTTTATAATAAATTCTTTAGTGAGCTGGAGTTCAACTATTCTAGACAGCCTCTATTAGCATGACTCATTATTATCTAAACATTCAAAGGTAAAACTGGATCTCTGTTGTCTGCTTTCAGCATAGGCAAACTTAGCTTGCAAACATATGCTAGCCTGGAGCTGTATCACTTAAAAACAAACTTGAATTTGCTATGCCAAAAGCAGTATTCATTAGCCAGTCTTGAATTTCAAATCCTGACTCGTAATGGGAAATTGAGGGAATTACATGTTTTGATAAATGTAAACACTAAGATTATTTGAGGAATATTTCTTCTGACTATCAGGGTGCTGCTTTGTCCCTAAATAATGTTCTGTGCAGCCCTGATTCTCCCACCTCAAAAAAGTATATGGAAGAGCTGTAGCAGATCCAGAGAAGAGCAATAAAGATGATAAAAGCTATGAATGACTTCCATGGCAGGAACAATTACACAGACTAGGAAAGCTCAGCTTGGAAAACAGACAGTTGAGGGGATATATGATAAAGTCATAAAAAATGAGGAGTGGCATGGGAAGGGTGAATAGGCATCACTTGTTCATTGTGTCTCTCAATAGCAGAAGTAGTGACATCATACGGATCTATAGATAGTTGGTTCAAAACAAATAAAATGGGGTGGTATTTTTCATGCAGCATATATTAAGTCTAAGCACTACTTGCGAAAGGGTTTTTTCGAAAGTTAAAGTTTGCACAGGCAGAAGAACAAACTGGAGAACTTCACAGAAGAAAAATTTATAGGGTTACAGGATGCACAGTGCTCATGAACTCCCCAAGTTGCAAATAATCAGTCTCTTGCAATACTTGAGCGAAGTATCACTCCTTGTCCTGTTTTTCTGATTTTTCACTTGATATCCTGTTTTATCCATCATCTTGGTCTGGTCCAGCACAGTTATTCTCATGTTCTTTCTTTATTAACTGACCACCATGAACATTTATATAGTGCGTCTGTACTTTCTGAGTACGTAACCAATAACTATAAGCTTGTCTCTCAAGATTAATTCCCAAAGAACATTGTAGTAAATTTGGCAGAATATGAATAAAATATGAAAGAATGTGGTGTGATCTGCATTTAAAAATGAAAGAAAACATCAATGCTAGTCCAAATATTTGTAGCTTGAATACACATTTGCATTTTTAACAAGCCTTCCATTACGGTATAAAATATTTAAGAGTTGAAAATATATTACCAACTATGAATCTATGAAATTAAGTGCTAAAATACATTTTAAAAGGTGCTATCTGCTTATAACCATACAATTCTCTATGTAAAACTGAAAGGAAATACACAAAGAATGTAATAAGGATGGGGAAGGCAAGTCTGCTACTCCACGCCAGTCAGGTCCTTGGGATATAGCACATTTACCAAGCCAGCCTCACTGAATTCAGAAACAATATTTCTTACCTTAGGAATTTCCAGTTTCTTAAATTCAAACTTCTCTTTACCCTTACAGTCAGAAACCATGTTTTTAGAGGAAAATCAAATACACACAAAAGAATTCCTTATATACCCAAAATTTTGTTTTTCCATAAGGTTAGCCCAGGAAAACTAAAGTTTTTCAAGGACTGTCATGCCTACCTGTGTGGCAGAGATCCTCTGAGCAACACCTCTCTCTCACCAGGAAAGACGGAGTCTCTTTAAAGATGACTGTTTTATATATGGGGTCAAGGAAATTTCTCTGGCTTTGTCTTGTAAAAAGCTTCAGTGATTTGTGAAGAAATTATTTAATATTAAGATTTAAAAGTCATTTTTTTATCTTCTCGTTTGTATTTCTTTACAAAACTGTATTACAGTGAACCAGTGTCCTATTACAAAAATATTCTAATTACTGAGCATACACCATTCCCACAAATTACAGCAGAAACCCTGTGGTCCTGTAATGCACACTAACTACATCCTGTTACAGTAAGTAACAGGAGAGGTTTATTACAGTAACTGAAGGAGAGAAACCAGTGCATGTTCCACCCAAAGGTGTACTACTTTTCCATGAATTAAAGCAATGTAAACAAAGAAGGGATCAATTTTCTGCAGTGGCACTGAGGTTATAATTAAAGGACAGTGAACAACACAGCTAATTATTAGGAGATGGGAACTTGATAACTTTGGGGAAAGGACATCTCTGACGTTTTGCTTACAACAACAATAGCTGGACTTGGTGACCCTGTAAAGGTCTTTTATAGCCTTACATTAGGAAAGTCAGCTCTGGGCTGATCATTTTATCACCGTTTAGTCATACTGGAGACAATGATGACAAAGATTTGCTTGAATGTGCCAGCCTTTTGAATGTCAAGCAGATCCTAAGTGCTTATTAAATCCGTGGCACTCTTTGGCTCTTACAAAAAGAATTCAGTAGTTTTATCAGGTTATTTATCATAGAATCATAGAACGGTTTGGTTTGGAAGGGACCTTTAAGAGTCATCAAGTCCAGCTCTCCTGCAGTAAGCAGGGGCATCTTAAACTAGATCAGGTTGCTCTGAGCCCCGTCCAACCTCACCTTGAATGTTTCCAGGGATGGGGCATTTATGACCTCTCTGGGCAACCCATGCCAGTGTTTCTCACCACCCTCATTGTAAAAAAATTGTCTTTATATCCAGTCTAAATCTACCCTCTTTTAGCAAAGGCCCTGCTAAAAAGATTGTCCCCATCTTTCTTATGAGCCCTGTTCAAGTGTTGAAAGTCTTCAATAAGATCTCCCCAGAACCTTCTCTTCTTCAGGCTGAACGGTCTAAATTCTCTCAACCTTTTGGCATAGGAGAGGTGCTCCAGCACTCTGATCATCTTCATGGCCCTCCTCTGCAGCCATTTCAGCAGTTTCATGTCTTTCTTGTGCTAAGGACTCCAGATCTGAACACAGTACTCCAGGTGGAGTCTCGCGAGAGTGGAGTTAGAGGCACAGAATCACCTCCCTCGACCTGCTGGTCATGCTTCTTTTGGTGCAGCCCAGGATATGATTGGTTTCTGGCCTGCAAGTGCACATTGCTGGCTCATGTCCAGTATTCATCGATCAGTATTCCCAAGTCTGTCTTCACAGGGCTGCTCTCAATCTCTTCATCTTCCAGTCTGTTTGGATACTGTGGTTTGCCCCAAACCAGGTGGAGGACCTTGCACTTGGCCTTGTTGAACCTCATGAGATTCACATGGGCCCACTTCTCAGGCTTGTCCAGGTCCATCTGGATAGCATCCTGTTCCTCAGGTGTGTCAACCACACCACACAGCTTGGTGTCATCTGGAAACTTGCTGAGGTTGCACTCAATCTTACTATGTCATCGATGAAGATATTAAACAGTGCTGATCCCAGTATGGACCCCTGAGGGACACCACTTGTCACCAGTCTCCATCTGAACATTGATCCATTGACCGCTACCTTCTGGATGTGACTATCCAGCCAATTCCTTATCCACTGAAAATTCCACCCATCAAACTCATCTCTCTCCAATCTAGAGAGAAGGATGTTGTGAGGGACCATGTCAAAGGCCTTACAAAAGTCCAGATAGAGGACATCTGTAGCTCTTCCCTTGTCCACTAATGTAGTCACTTCAGCACAGAAGGCCACTAGGTTGGTCAGGCAGGACTTGCCTTTAGTGAAGACATGCTGGATGTCTTCAATCATCCCCCTATCCTCCATGTGCCTTAGCATAGCTTCTAAGAGGATCTGTTCCATGATCTTCCTAGACACAGAGGTGAGGTCATATGTCAGTAGTTCCCAGTTTCCTCCTTTCTACCCTTTTTAAAAATGGGTGCAATATTTCCCTTTTTCCAGTTCAGGGACTTCACCTGACTGCCATGACTTCCCAAATACCATGGAGAGTGACTTGGCAAGTATATCAGCCAATTGCCTCAGGACTCTGGGATGCATCTCATCAGGTGCCATAGACTTCTGTATGTTCAGGTTCCTCAGGTGGTCACAAACCTGATCTTCTCTTACAGTGTGAGGAACTAGTCTCCATCTTGCAGTCAATTCACTCATGTAGGTGAGGTGTAGAAAGAAAGGCTGCCAGTGAAGACTGAGGCAAAAATGTTGTTAAGTACCTCAGCCTTCTCCTTGTCTGTTGTTACTAGTCCACCAGTCTTGCTCATCAGGGGGGCATGCTTTCTTTGACCTCCCTTTTCTGGCTGACATACCTGTAGAAACCCTTATTATTATTCTTTGCGTTCTTTGCCAAGTTCAGCTCCAGCTGCTCCTTGGCCTTCCTGACCTCATCCCTACACAACTGGGCAGTGTTCCTATACTCTTCCCAGGATACCTGTCCCCGATTCCACTTCCTGTGCATTTCCTTCTTGCACATTAGTTTGAGCAGCAGGTCCTAACTCATCTATGCTGGTCTCTTGCCTTCCTTTCCTGATTTCTTACACCTGGGGCTTGAGAGCTGTTACCCTCTATGGAAAGCATTCTTAAAGATCTTCCATCTCTGTTCTGCTCCCTTGACCCTGAGTACAGTTTCCCAGGGGGTCCTATTGACTAACAGTTTGCATTCCTAAAATTCAGGGTCCTGATTTTACACTTTGCCTGACCCATAACCCTTAGGACTGTGAACTACGCCAGTGCATGGTCACTGCAGCCCAGGCTGCTGACTATGGCTAGCTATTACCTGGCTTGAGAAGTATCCTCCATGCATTCCAGGAGTCTCCTGGATTTCCTACAGCTCGCTTTGCTGCTTTTCCAGCAGCTGTTGGGGTGCTTGAAGTCTCCCAACAGGATGGGAGCCTGCAAGCACCAAGCCTCCTGTAGCTGGGGTAAGAAGGCTTCATCAATAGTCTCTCCTTGATCAGGTGGCCTGTAGTAGACACTAAACACAAGTTCCCTTTGTTGCCTTTGTCTCTAATTCTTACCCACTGTTATCTTATATTACCTTAAATTCATTGTGATCTGCTTTTCCCCTTTATTATTGATTTCCAGGCCTACTCAAATATTTTCAAAAAAAAAGTTAGCAGCCAGGTTTGTCTGGTCTTAAACCCACACTTGTTATATGTGGAAGGAGTACAACTGGTGCTCCTTCGGCACGACCAATTGTGCGTAGCTAGTGTAGGATGGTGTACAAGACTAAGGTTCCTATTTTAAGTGTTTTAAAACTAAAAACTTTGAAGTATGAGGCAATTTAAGTATCATTCCTGATCAGGATTTGTTTCTGAGACATCATTACATAGTCTTGCAAACTAATAAAATATTCAAGCCAGCACACCCTTGGATACATCATTGGATACAGACATTGTACATAAGTGATTGACATTGGTCGGTGAATCTTTCATGGAGTGAGACTGACTAAAGAAAGATAGTATTACAAATATTGACAGAAGGAGAAAGGTGCTGCATGAAGGAGTGCTTAATGCAGCCTTCTGCAATTAATTTAAAAATCCTGCTGTGATGAAGAAGGCAGGTAAAGCGTTTATGCTGAGTGACAGGCTGGGCACAGCACCACTTACTTCAGAGACACCTGCCAATAGATGCTAGCTGAAGAACTTCCATTTGATGGAGTACGTTTGCCTTCTGTATTTTACTGGTGAACAGAGCCAATATAATGAATAGACAGAATTTAGCCCCCAGATGTCATTGTCAACAAAGAAAAAACCATAGGACTTTGTTTTTTGCTTTAACCATCATATGGACTTCAGAGCTGAGAAGTCTGGTATCCAGGAATCCTGCCTCACCATAGCAGTTTTACATACACTTTTTCATTTTTGTTTCTGTCTACACCAGTTAATCTGTACAAATTGACACTGAATGTTATTTGCTGCTCTTCTCTGTCCCCACGAATTATCTGCATGATTTTAAAATGGCAAATAAACATTCAGGCAGGGTATGCAAAATAAAAATCCTATTTAAGCAAAAGATAAATATCATTTCCCTAAGAGACAAAGAGGTACTTTAAGGCTTAATGGTATGGACTTTTTCCACGGTTCAATTAAGAATAACAACATGTAATCTTTGGAGAAAAAAATACCCTATGAGAGTAAGAAAATTACTGGTTGGAATAGCTACTAGCATATGTCTGCTGACATTCTATTCTCATTAATGTTATTGGGTTTTTATATTACAGAAGCACCAATAATGCAGAAAATGCTATAACACCATAAGAACCATAATACTTCCACTGATACTCTCTAGAGCATGTTGCTAAACAAGGCAAAGGTAGTGATACAAGGGTCAGAGGAAAGCAAAGGTCAGAGACAAATCTGTGCAGAGTCTCCTTTGGAAAATACGCTTATTATGTCTAACTCAAGTAAGAGGGCATGAATGACAGTGACAGGATCATGTGATGAAGTAGGTCTCAGAGGGTTTCTGGCTTTTCATACTTGTTGCTTTGAAAAGGGAAAATGTAAATGAATCAAGTTTCATCTTGAACAGAAGATAAGGCCCTTGAAGTGATCACAAAGTGTAGGAGGTGTTGACAAGTGATATCTACACAGGTGCCACTGGGAGAACTTGTATTGCTATTTGATTTGGACAGTGATAGGGAAATATAATTTTCTTCATTATTATTCAGACTAATCCAGAATATTAGTAGAGACCAAAAGTAATTGTTGCAATTGTTTAAAATAATCAAGCTCTGTTTTCTGATTATCCAAACATTTTGTGTGTATTACATGAGGAAGTCAAGGAGGTAGCCCCTTATGTCACAACATGTCATACGTTAATTTGTGAATACATAAGGGAAATGTCAGACACAATATGTGTAAATGACAAACATCTAATTTGTGTTGACAGTTGTCACAATTATTTTCACAAATTGAATAATGTCACATACATATGTATAACTAGACACATTCAATAACCAATTTGTTTCCAGACTGAAATGTGCATTTCCTGTGTGCAGCACCACATATGAACAGTTCATTATTTCCCAGATATTTTCATGTTTTTGGGCTCCAGGATAAGCATTTTCCTCTCCCCCCACCTCCCCCTCCACCAAAACCCAGAGATACACTTCCAAAGAAAAACAGGAGTTGTTATGTTCTGTCTGTATATATCCTAGAGGAAAAGCATCCTTGTGGTAGCTTATTTCTACTTAGAATAAAATATATATGATTGATATGCTGAAAACACTGTAAATCTTCATCCTTGCACTCTACAGTCATCAGATTCCAGACGTATATCGTTTTCCTTTTACAGTGGAAACAACATGTAATTAGGCTATGCTCAGAGTAATTATTTTAAAGAATTTAAATGGATGACGGAAATTATTTTTTCCTGAGACCATTGTATGTAGCAGAGCATGCCAAAGTATGGCAGTAATACTGAGGACGTGAAAGAAACCACAGTAAACAAAGAAGAGGCAGTGGGTGAAGTCGCAGCCACTCGCTGGATGAAAGTCACGCTCCTATCTCACAGTGGTGCTTTTGCCTCTGGCTTTGATCCAGGAAAAAGGGCCGAAGGGATTGAGTGCTCCAGCCGAGGCCACGCCAGCTCCCGGCGAGTCATGGCGTCTCTCTCCAAGCAGGCGTGACACCTACAAAATCAGACTTGGCCTCACCCTGCCTGAAAGCAACTCTCTGCCCAAGCTAGGAGTATCTAAGTTAACTTCTAAACTCAGTACCAAGCCCATTTTTAATTGGCAAGTTAATCGTGTGAAAATGCTGACTGAACGTCACTCATAAGTACTAGCCTTTTAGTTAGGCACATTTGTAGGTGGGGCATATATAAGCATAATAAGGCCTCAGGACAAGGTGGAAATTGAGCTCTGGCAGCCACATTGTCCCCAGACTATAGCTCATAGCAGATGTTCACCAAAGCTACATACACTTTGCCAAGCTCTGTACAATCTGGTAAATCCCTTGAAATACAAGATCTGTGCCTTTTCATAGCGCTGGAGAAACTTGGCTTTCCCTCAGTATTTGCATGTTGAATCCACCTGTGTGCTTTTCATCATATTTTGCACATCTTTATAGGACTGCAATTAGGTGGCTTTAAAATCTGAATTAAGAATAAAATGCTAAATTCTAGGTAATTTCTAGCTAAAATCTCTGATTAGGTCAATAAACTAAGTTCCCCTTATCTTCACATTCGGGTCACAGAGAGGTCTTTGAAGTGAGTTGAGTTACAATCCTCTGAAACAGTGTTATTAGCCCAATTCTAATTTAAAATCCAGTTTTATGACATTCCATTCATTTCCATGAAGTTTGCTTCTCATTTGCAAAGTAAGTGAGATTAGAATCAGATCCAATGAGGTTTGCTGCAGAAGGTCAGATAAGACTGAAAGAGGCTTTTGTCTTTGGAAACGAGTCTTCTAAATCATGTTGATTTTTGCAAAAGTATGAGGAATGATTATTAAACAATAGTGGTATTGCCTTAACTTTACTTGTTTGGTCTGCCTCTTAGAGGATGAGCTTCAGTCCTCCACAGATATCTAAGGCTGTGAAAAAAAGTGTATCAAATCAAACCACATCTGGCCCAGCTCCCCGTCTCTTCCAGTGGCCAATAATGGATCCAGAGAAGTATATATTAACGAGGCAGGTATCCAGTGGCACGTTCCTAGCAAGCTCCTACAGCCTACAGCAATCTTAGGTGCAATGATTTCCTGAGGAAAAACGTGACATGCTTGTTTCTTACAGCGGAGTGCAAATCAAGAGTAATTGCATTGAAATTTGGTGGAGTTATAAGGGTATACAACCAACAACGGTAGGTATATATTTCTTTTTCTGGATGCCCAGGCAAAACACTTGATTTAAATATCTCCCCGCCCTTTTGAAGTTCAAACTGTGTTTAAAAATAAGGTATTTTTATGACAACACCTCCCTACTTTATGGCAGCAGTAACACAATTAGAAAAATAAGTGCTTTTGAAAGATAGATGGTAATTATAATGAAGTCTGCTTGCAGTTACTAAATTTGAATTACACTTCTTATTGATATAAGAAATTTCATTTAAATCTCTTTGGTATCAGTAATGTTTATGTTCCAATCATAACTTTTATTGTAAACTTTAAAAGCTGGGGTTTTCTTCAAACAAGTACACTGAAAAAGAGTTTTAGACACATCTGTTACTCACTAAGAAGATTCATGATCACTTACTGTTCATACACTGCCTCAGGTGTAGAGTGTGTGGATGGTGCTTTACAAATACAAATTTAGACAAGGTTCCCGCCCTGAGAAATCTGGAGCCTGTTTTGAACGACTGCAACACTAACAATTTAAGGATTAGGCACTGGAGTAGATGCAAAGTGACAGAGGAGGTCAAAAAGCTTAGCTGAAGGAGGTGGGATGGGAGATTTAAAGCTCACTTGACTCAGGTAGTGCAAACTTGTTCTAAGAAGAAATAGTCATGCAAAATTTCTTCAAAATCATATTCTGAAAGAACTCTGAATTCTGAATGTTTAGGAGGTTTGGGGAGGCCACTGACCTTCACAAAATACGGGAGATGATGATTGATGTGCATATGAAGCATTTAATATCTAAACCCAATTATTTTCCTGTGACCTCAATGTCTTTCCTTTTTGTTTGCAACTGGGCTGGAAAATTAGTTGCTGAGTTTATAGCTTTTGCCATGCTACAAACTGGTAAGGATTGCATGATTAGAGTTCTAATTTGCTCTGATCTAACCATTTCTGTTTACAACCTGCAGGTCAAATTGGGGTAATTACAGAGAAAACACACTTTTCCAGAAATAAAAGACTAAAATTGCGGGGCAGTTGGAAAAAAGCTATTTTCTCAACAAGTGTGCAGTGGGGCTTGCATGCTCCCTAGCCCTTGTCTTAGCTCTCCTTACTCTGTGAGTTCATTCTCGGTCCCTACTTAGAATGGGTATGATGTGTCTGGTGGCCAGTATGGCACACTGGAAAGCGTACAGGACATACTTTCTCTCTAAGGTCCATGGGATGCTTCAGGCGTCAGCTGGGTTTTGTCACAGAAGATCTGCTCAACATCTCAGCCATGGGGCTCTGCAAGCTGCATGTGCTTCCAAGGCCCCCCAGACATGTGACACGCACAGCCACGTGTGGCAGCTAGAATTGGTTACTAAACATTTAAAGCCCTGCTAGCTTATACAGCATCTATAAATCACTTTTTTCACCTTAAAGTATAATGCTGATCACAAGTCTGGGTTTCTCTGTCACGACAGTTACAGCTTTACTGTAGCGTTTTAGAGCTTTGTTTTATAAGCCTGTGTAATAAATCTATTTAAAAACCTCCCTAAACCTGTGATTTTTTTTCTGACTACAATCTCCTACCTTCTCAGCATTAGCAATCGATTGTTATTTTCTTTTTTTTTTTTTTAATAATCTGCAAGATACTTGCAGTAGCAGCAACAAGCCTGTCAGGTGAGTCAGCGCCCAAAGTGTTGTGTAACATCAGAAAGAAAATGTCCAGCTTGCTAGTTTGACAGTGCCGTTTCGCTTTTTAATTTTTTATTAGCAAACTAATTTTACATGATGAATTCAGTCATTTAGGTGAATTTTAAAGGTGTGCAGAGATATTAAGAAAGGAAATCCCCTACTTAAGAGAAATGCTGAACTAGAATAATCAATCTCCTGAAATGTGTTCTGTTGGAAACATACGAGAAATGGAACAAATGCATGCAGAAGCACATACCTATCATGTTAATGAGTTACATTTACAAGTTGGGTGACAGGTGTGCAATGCAAGATACACTTGCAATCTTTGCTTTTGATTTTCAGTATTTTATTGCTTTCTTTAGACACTTTGAAAGAAATATGCTGTGAAATAACATAATTGTAAATCATAACTGGACGTCACTGTAAAGCTTAACCTGTAAAAAAGCTGTAATGACTGAGATGAAGTTAGTATCACGAAAGCAAGTAGGAACCTGTTAAATTATGCATTTTAACACAGTTGTCTTCAAGAGGATACAGAAGAAAAGAATACAAAAAATAATCCATGAAAACAGAAGAAGAAAAAAAAGTAAAAACTACAAAGACACTTAATAAATTGTCCTTTGCTGGTGCCACTCAGACCACGGCTGGAAAACTGATGTTTCAGCTATAATTATAGAGATTTGTTCTTTGTTATAGTTTGGTATTCTTGTGAGAAACAAAACAAATAATTTAGAATGACCAACAGCACATCACTCACTCTCTGTACTTCAGAGGCTACACAAAGACACAGATGAAATGTGTTTACTTTACACTGTGGCCAATGAAAGGAAGGGACTATAACCTACTAAACATTTGCATTTCCCACAATATACTGTGTCTGTAGAAAAAAAGGAATTGTGGAGTGGAAATTATTAAATTTTTTTACAGATTTCCAAAGGAACTATGTTGGCATTTCAGATCAGAAAAAATAAAAAGAGGATGAAAGGTAAAGAAGAAATGCTGAAAAAAAATACAGGACTCAATTAATGGCTCTGGGAATGAAGACAAACAATACCCTCATTGCCAAATGACAAGTACAGTCTCTTCCCCTGCGCGAAACTAACAAGCCAAGACAGCCCCAGAGCATAACCCTGCGAAGCTATGGACCTGACAGAGATGGTGCTTCAAACACAGGGTGAAGGAAGAGCAAGTACAGCTGCAGCACACGCCCTGGTTCTGACAAGTGGCCTTAAACACCCTTACTGCACTCGGACCCAGCCTGGGTCTCGCCCTTAGGAACTGAAGTAATTTCTGCAAGTCTGTAGTAGAAACGCGAGAGCAAATGGACTAACAAATCACTCTCTCAGTGAGAAAGCAGCCATAAAAGCAAACAATCACGCATTACCTATATTTAGTCAAACCACACAAACTGTTTTTAAAACAGAATTAAATGGGCTCAAACCTATTTCCCATTTATGAAATTAATAAAGATAAAACTGACCAATGGAAGCATCACCTTCACAGGAGCTCAGCTCCCATGCCAAGAAACATGCTTGTCTGCACATTCAGTTTCTCCCAGTCACTTTTTAACAGAGCCTGAACTCTGATTTCATACTTATGTATAAATAATATGCTTCATGTGATCCTGCAAAGACTCTCTCTTAATTACCTAAGGCTGGAAGAGGGACTGTTTCTTTGACAATGGAAATGCACCAAGTCTCCATAGCTGGGGTCCATCCCAACAGGCCTGAATACGCCCTGCAGTGCTGGGCTCCCTCTGGTAAAGCAAAAAGCTGAGCATAATGAGCCCTCATTTCCAGGACTTTCTCACATACCTCTGTTGCTCTTTATTTTTCCCACACCGAGCCTTTATCTTAAACACACCCAGCAAGCAGGGAGAGAAATGCATAATTTCCATCACAGCGACCCAGGGAACAGGGATAATCGCTATAGGAGAAAGCCAGGAGATGGCATCGCTTTCTGTCACCTCTTTTCTGGCTCACTAGAGGGGAGTCTGATTCCAGTCAAAATGGGGAACTCAGGGTGGATTTCCAGGGGTGTTGGGGGCAGGAGGCACAGGGGGCTGGCATAGCAGATGAACACAAACCCCTGCAAGCTGGGAGGAAGATGAGGGACAGAAAGACAGTGGCCTGTTGGCAGCGTGACGTGAAGAAATGTTGAGATTTCTGCTACCGCTTTTTTCTCAGTGCAATTCTGTGACGATGTAAGAAAGCTGAGTTTAGGTTTGGGGTGGATATGCGTGTATCTATAAATGTAAAGTTTGAAAAGCAACCTATGCCTGAAAAATGATGACAATAACATATGTTAGAACTCTTTTTAAGGAAAGTTGTCTTACTATGCTTTTTTAAGGGTACCTATGAAATATATTTCATTTATATCTAGGCCTGAAGCTAACTGTGAAGCTTCTTCACAAGGCCAAAGGAATAAAGGCATGCCTCCAAGCCTAAGAGATGTGGAATTAGGATTGTAATCTCTGATGTTGAAAGTGTTAAGACTACAGGAGATAGAAGCTAGCAAATATTTTAATACTTAGAAAATACTCCCTCACCTTCCTTTGAAAATGGATGGAATCATATGAATTAGAAGAAATCTCACCTACTATTTTCAAACTACAATGTGCATGACTTAAAGATGCTTTAAAAGTCTTACTTTAGTAAGAAAAGGTATAATCAAGATTTTTAAAAAGGATTTGTATCTTAAAGAAGCTGCTTTGTCAGAAACTATGTTTTCTTGAAAAGAAGTTGTTTACACAGACTGTTTACCAGGTTGTTTACTTCTACTGATTAGTGAGCAGTGACATCACGGTTAGCAGCTGGGAAATTGCTATTTAAATGGGAATTTTGTGACAGTTTTTCCAAAGCATGCATCATTCTCGATCTTATGCATATATTGTAAAAAGTTTGTGATTGGTCCAAAATTGTTGGTCATAATTAACAGGAAAACATATTGGTAATTCTATGTAAGTAAATCCAGGTAAACTTTACTGATTGATGAATAAAACTGGATCTGTGAAAGATAAATTAAGTAATATAGGAGTCACTGATCTTGCTTTGTTTGTTGTTCCTTTTAGTAGAGATACATGAGAGTTTGCAGATCTAATATTTGAAACTGTACAGTAGTTTACTAATTATTTTTCTGAACCTTGATATGAAATAAAAAGATCAAAAGCTTTAAAGTATTAAACACAGTTGGGAAATGCTACAATAGATGAAATTTCCTCATAAATCTGAAATATCTGATAAAATATTTCTGGCATGTACATGCTACTATTACCATTTCAAAATCTGGTCTTGCAGAAGTGAGGGGCAAGGCAAGCTTCTCTACAGTGACTACACCTACAATGAATAATCCAATTGCAAGAGCACGTGAGTCATGTGAAGATTTCACCCAACTGCCTGTTCCCTGAGACGGAGGCTTTATTAGGACATGCACTGTTACCCAGGGAAAGGTGTGGCTGCTGCCTTCATTTTTACAAAATAAAAGTATCAATGTGGTCCTATTTGATTAATGAGCTCAGTTATAACTAGATCAGACCTTTGGTACAAAATTCCTTCGGGGGAATGATGCAGAATTGTATTCTGAGATACCACAAGAACACTCCCCAACAGCCTGTTTGTGCTGTAATTAGTCTCACTGAAATATGTGGTGTGATTACTCTGAACTGGTACAGAGAGCTCTGCTCCTGCACTAAGGAAGGTAGCTGGGGACAGAATGGCTGCAGAAGTGGCATCTCAGTTTTCCAGAGAAAGGAAAAATCATGTCTGCTTCATGCAGAAGAAGCACTTGAATATTCCTTGTCCTGACAAAGATGGCCAAACCCCGACTTCAAAGAGAACGTCAATAAACTTCAATGAGGAGAGGACGGGGTCCCTGCCAGCCTCCAGGAGATCCCCACAAAGCATCTCCTGCACAAAGCAGAAGTCCGCTGACAGGCTGCAATGTGAAAAGCAATCTTTCCCCACCACTTCAGGGGCACAAAATGGTTCCTAGAATAGTTTAGCCTTTAAATTGTCTTAGTCTTGTATCTGGTTTCCATTGGTGTTGGGTTAAATTTATTGAAAAAGAAAATGGCTATGAGTCTACTACTGCTTACAGACTTACACCTCCAAGTGCACCGAGCACTGAGCACACCAGAGCTCATCTGAAGAAGCAAGAAATGTAACAAGATCAGTGTGGAACTGGGGAATGAGAGAGAGGTGAGGGAAAGGAGACAGGCCACTGTACACTTTCAGGCAGATGAGTTGATATGTTTTTTAATCTAAAACTTTAATAGCCACTTTTAGTATGATTGGAAGAATGGACTATGCTTTCTGAATTTGATGTCACAATCCTATTTACCTTGAAAAATCCCAGTTCTGGGTGAAGCAGATTTGCACACTTAACTATAGCTAAATGTATGAGTAGGAGAACTTACAGGGAAATCTACCATTAACCACAAAATCAAGAAATAAGGCAAATCCTGAGATTTCACTTGTATCTCTTGCTTAGGCAAAATTCTTACTGAATATCTATCAGACTTGGCCTGTAGATAAAAAGTGAAAAAAAAGTCTTTTTTCTTATCTTTAAGATTCCAAATGCAAAAGATTGTTTTTCTGGCAATCTGATGTACTCACTACCCAAAAGTTATTTAAAACCATTGTGCCCTTCTCATAAGGATTTGTAATACTTTGGATTAAGGGGACATTCAGAAATCCTTGTAGATGTGCCACAAACTACACCTGTCTTTCGAAAGTCCTGATACATGTGTTGATGTATAATGTAACAGGCATACCTTCATACGCCAATTTCTAACTACTCTGTCACAAATGTGCAAGTTCAGCGTACGTGGGTATGTTGATGTGCATGTGTGAGTGTTAATGTAAATGGGCTAGTACAGACTACTGTTATAATATTTTTTTACTTGCCAAGATAAACAGTTATAGTGGGCATATACATTAAAAATACTTATTTTCATGTGGGTCACAGGTGGAGATTTCTATCACCTTGAAGGTTGTCTTTTTCAAGTACAGGACACCTTTCTCCAAGGTGTTCTTTTTAAACACAGCCAATTGCCGTACACCTGCTGAGATGGACAGTAACCTGACCCTGAAATACAGCGACACAACATGATGACATGCAGTTAAACATTTAGTATGTAATAATGCTTAATAAGAAAAGAGAAATAACTTCTTCAAGATTGTTTCCAAGACAGAGTGTAACTGACATTTTCCCAGGGGTCAGGGCAGATATGTCTGTGTGGCTCTGTCTCACGACTGGGATCACCATCTCCCATAAACCCTCATCCCAAAACTTGCAACATTCTATGTATAGTCCCCTGATTTCAGTACTGGACACATATATTCCTTCCCTTCTGTGGTAAGTGAGGAACCCAAAGGCCATTTTTACTTCCTACCATGCAGACGTCAGGAAGTGTGAGAGACTACTTTTGTATACCAATAGATGTCCTTTTTGGAAAAAGATAGAAATTTAAGTATGCTAATAACGGCTTACTTACAACCAAGTATATATGCAGAAAAACATTACAAACAAGAACGTAACTGTAACTGTAATCTGACTTCAGTTTCTGAACTCCAGTGCTTCAACTTAATACAAGTGTGGGTTAATAGGGTAGAAAGAGATACTTTTCCCATTACAAATTTTCCCGTATGTCCTTACTTAAAAGGAAGTTCCAAGTTCTGCACTGTTGCATAACAGCTCCAATGACGTGGTCTACATTAACAGTAAAACTATCTGCTTAATTTACAATACTCAGATGATGTGACACTAGTTTTCTAAAGCTCTCGCCTATAAGGCAGGTAGATTATTGATGAAAGACTCCTCCCAGTATTGCATTGAAAATGTAACCACTTGCCTATTTTCTAATTGAAAATCTATTAATGCTGATAACTTCTTGCCTGTAATCTCGATTTTACAAGTCACTATAGCATGGGTGATGCCCATAAACTTCTTTATATATTCACATTTCTCTAAGAGTGAGAAGAGAAATACAAAGAAAGACAAAGCCTAGAGTTGTAGGTACCTAATTTCAAGGCACTTCTGAATATTTCTCATGCCTTAACTTTTGTTAGCATATGAATGCTGAATACAATTATTTCCAAAATTCCTCAGTCCCTCTGTGACTTTCAGGTACACTGGTTCTATGTTCCAAAACCCCTTTTTTTTTCATCACTACTCATTTTTTAATTCAGGTGATGATGGGAAAGACACACATTTCAGCATGGACTCTCTCTGTCACAATGTACACATGTTCTGTTAATATCTTATACAGCTTTGTATGTTACACAATATAGGAATACTTGTTAAGCGTATGTAAATAATCTTTTTGAATTCCCTAACCAAAAAATTATCCTAATCTTGAAAACATTTCATGATGTGCATAACCACTACTAACAATCTCAATGACTTACAGTTCAGCATGCGAAGAAATGCTTTCAAAGCTAGAGGACAAGTGGGTGCTTGAATTTAAATGACATTAATATTAATGTCATATAATGTACAAAAAGTGTAAATTATAAAATGGTCTATGTATGAACTCGTATGTGTGCAGGCTTGCAGCCTATGTGAAACATCAATAACAAACTGATTTCCATACCATAGGGCTGGTTCCTTGCAAGAAAACAGCTTCAACTTACTGAGATTCTTGTTAACTATTCGCTTGATGCTGGAACAAACTTTCAAGGCAAGAAGGTGGTATGTACAAGCATGTAATTATAGAGCTTAGTTTCTTATTAGCCAATAAAAAGCATAATTTTTCATAGTAGGTCTTTTACATAAAGTCTTCACTCCCCTCCACAATAAACCCACAGAATATTGAAGAAATCTCAGTTCTCCAAAACTTTAATGAACATCTTTCATACTTTATCAGAAAAACACCCAAATGTCTTATAAGATTTTTTTTTGCTCTATGAAGACTTTAAGGACATAAATATTAGCTAAAAATGTCTTGCAGTGACAGATTCACTATGTAAACCCGGTTGCTGTACACATTTCTTTCAAAAAAGAAATATATTAGAGGTGGGACTTTTGCTGACTACAGGAAAAATTTCCTCAAACTCCTTCGCAATTTCAATTTATTTACACTGCAGTTTAAAACTCCAAATAAATAGGAGGAAAGCAGCAATCAGTCTTTGATCACAGACCCACTTAAATCAAGTACAGTCCCAGCAACATGGGTTGTTAGATTAAAACATGAATTATTACACTACATTTTCACCTTATTTATATATATATTAAAAAAAAAAGTTCTAGGAATTTAGGAGCATGACTCAATCAAAGGCATCAACCTATCATAGATTTAAAGGTCAGAAGGATCATTATCTCACAAAGGTCAAGCTCTGTAATATGCATCAAGCCCATAACTACTATTTGAAATATGTTAGTGTCAAATAAACCGTAAATTAAAAGCAGGGTGCTGGCTGCTAGGACTAGGGCGCTCTGAGTGCTTTAACTACTAAGCTCTTTCCTGTTTCCTTACATTGCCCATTCTTGCCCAAGTAGAGCCCAGCCTCAACGGGGAAGGTGGCTCCACTCCGATTAACCTGATATTTAGGGCAGTTTCAGAGGAAATACTAAAAAAAGAGTGGCCTTATTTCTGCTACGGCTGAGTGAGGCAGTGATTTAGGATTCTCTACTACTATTTTAGTTAAGTACGCCTGCTTGCCTTGGTCTTCTACTGTGGGCACTACACTTGGTCGGCCCTGCTCAGGTCTGCCATGGAGCAGCTAATATGCCTGCTCTCAAGTTCAGCTTGCATGGTGGGCCCAGACACCTCTGGAAAAGAACAAGATCAATGTTCATCGACCAAATTCAGGCTAGCAACATTTGGTATTTTGGAAGTCTTTTGCCTTTAGCTATGTTAAAGGTCAGCACTAATGGTTCAAGCACTCCATGGCAAATTCTTTTAATATCTTGGATACAATATTGAAAAACATTGCCTTGTAAAAATTAAAGTTGTATATCACCTTTGAAAGTTACAGTGTGACTTCAGAAGGTGTATACTTCCGAAATTTATTACATAGTCAGCAACTTTAGCTGTGGCTTGTTATGAATGTTTTGACCTGGTGATGGAATGTACAATAATAATAATAATTCATTATTTAATTTTCAGAAAATACTGAATATAAGAAATAGTGTATTTTTAAAACTTTTATTTTATTTTATTCTGTATGAATACAAAGCTCTACTAAGAGTGTGTAAAAGTAATAACTTAGTACTCATATATTATTTTCAAGGCACTAATATTTTCAGAATATTAAAGGTAGGTTACTCAATTTACAGACATTAACAAAAGCTATTTGAAAAAAGCTGATACTGAACTACCAAGTAATGTAATAAAAAATAAATTAGAAGTTTGTGTTATGTGTTGAAATAACACAGAGAAACTCATGTACTCTTTCTCATCACCACCTCAGTCATGAAATATTATAGCACACACACCTCTGTGCAGGTATAGTCCTTAATACCATAGTTACAATATAAACAATTTTAAAATTATGTAGGTAGTAGATAGACAGTAACAAGAATAATGACTTTTTCTGGGGGGGAAAAGACTTACCAAATGGATTTAACCTGTTTTTCTGCTTTATTACTTTACTGATAGTATAAATACATTCATTTAGTACTGAACACTTCCAAATGACTACATATAAATAGTTATTTATAGAGTTTTTTATAGTTATTTATAGAGTTATTTGTAGAGTTATTTTTTGGGGAAAGTAAAGTTAAAATATTTTGTCAGGAGAAATCTTTTTACACTTTTCTTGCAATGGAAAGCTATTCAGTGATGAAGAGTTGACAGGAAGGAAGCTGATGAAGAGATAGTGAGAAAGGCAAGTGGTTGTTGTATATCTGATGTGAATATGTAATTGGTATATTTTCTGTTCAATGTCAGATTGTAACTATTAGCATCCTATACATATGCTAACATGCATATGTAACTTTTCCTTTCACTGAAAGGTATTTTATAATTTAACGCAAGAAAAAACTATTTATATTTGAGCCAGAGTGTCAAAAGATGCATGAATACTATAGTGATACCTAGTGGAACATATACACATACTGAAAAATGAGAACTTAATCCAAAAATCTCTGTTGGAAAGCCTGGTTTTTGCACTGAAGCATATTACTGCATAACAGCAGCACTTTAAAATAATGGCACTAGTGGAAAAAAGAAAAAAATACTGAAATAAAAAATGAGTTGTTTTCTAATGGGGTTTTTATTATAATTCTCAACTTTATCTGATTTGCATTCACCTTACTGCAACTAAAACCATTGCAATAGCTTTTTCTTTTGAAGTGACATTTAAAATTTTTATGTATAACTGGAGCCTACTAGTGATTTTCTCTTGTTTGCGATAATATGATGATAGGTCATACTGCTCGTGCTAGTAAGGCATTGAAATGAGCCTGCACTGAACAGTTCCACATTTCATAGGAATGCGATTTACTTTAAGTCTTAATTGAATGTATGTTATTACAAATATACGGAGTTTATTCGTTTTTGACACAGAAAGCAAGAAATAAAAGATGACCCATAGAAGTGAAAGATGGGAGTTTTGTAAATTAACTATGCATTGAGCCAGGTTTTTAAATTCTGTCCACTCCTCATAACTACAGAAGTCAAAATCATAACTACTTTGCTCTTATTTTTCTTACTACCATTAGTTGATTACTTTATTGATGCTCACCTGTAAACATTTCTCCGATGTACTTACATGACTGCACTGGCCATGAGCCAAGTATATGACAAGTGTTTGGGAATTTCCCACAAATATTCTAGCTGCTTAAGAAAGACTTAACTGGTCATGGTAGGTAATCACTCAATTGAAATCATTAATCACGGGAAATGTGGCAGCCCTCAAAGATCTGCTTCTGTCACGTTACTCTGCATTTGCAGGAAGTCTCTACTAAACATTACTTCTAAGTGCCACAAACACCAGCACTGGAAGTTTCATCTTTTTTTCTGGAGGACGACTTTACCACCGGACCACATCAGAGTCAGCCTTGAAAACAGGGAAACTTGGTGGCTCTGCCTTCTTACTGCTTTTGTAGAACGCTAGCTCTTAAAACTGTTAGTGGTGCAGGCTGTGTTTACATGCAAGCAGGATCTCTTGAAAGCAGTCAGTGCTGTTCTTGCACCACAGTTGGGTTTGTCTCCATCGCCTCAAGCTGTGCTGGCCCTCCGCTGCCTCCCCAGGCAGGGCCAACCAGGGTGGCTCTGAAGTGGGAGAGCAACCACCATCCCCTCCTGTACACCTGCGCAAAGACCAGGCGTGATTCATGCACACAGAAGTGACTCTCACAGGGGAAAAAAACCACAGCAACTCAACCACAACACTTAGGCTAACTTCACATAGATTGTTTTTCACACATACCAAGTATTTTGCTGTTTTAGCTATAATCATTGCCCGCATTTGAATGTAATTGCTCATGATGCTTTGAGGTTTCAGTGCAAAGTCTCACAGCTGGGTGAGGTTCAGCTTTCTCACCAAAGTGGCATGACTGAGCTTGCCTTGCTGAACTCATCAGAAACGATATCACTTGCTGCAATTTTCTTAAATTGGTTCGGAAAATCTCTTCACCAATCAAATGTATTTGTACACAATGTATCCTAGACTTTTAAAATTATCTATTTTAGAATTCATTTGAATAAATGGTACCATATCCATAATGTTAAAGAGTGGAATATTTAGATGTGGTATAGCACATTCAAAAAGAAGGCAAGCTTATGGGAGCCACCTGTATATATTTGCCCAGTTCTAGTAAGGGTGAGACAACAGTTTCACTTGCATCCATACGTCTGAGGTATGTGGAGAGTTTCACGCTGTCATGTGACTAAACATGTTCACATGAAGATAAAGCAAGAAACAGGAGAAAAAACACCTGGTATCATGTCTTTTTTTTAACTGTTTTCTTTTGTTTTGTTGTCTACCTAGCCAAATTCATAAGAAGATCTGTACGTACCATGTCAGGGTATTGACCCTTGAATTTGCCTTCTGTAGACAAGTCAACAAGTCTAACCTGAACTTTGTTTTCCTCAGGGTCAACTTACCTGCTTGCAGACTGGAAACTACTTAAAACTAAATCAGCTGGACCGCTGAATAGTGCACAACCACTGCATTGACCTAATTCCGTGGAGCCCCGTTAGCCAATAGAGAACTTCAATTCACTTTTACTTTCCAATGAGGCAAAAAGGCTCTCACAGCCATGAGGCCAATGGTTTTATAGCAGCTGAAAACAGCACTGTTGATGAAGAAAACCCAGCCTCCCCGTTCCAGTCATAACAGAGCTCCAGGAGCCTATATTAAACACACACAGGAGCCAAGTGTTGAGAGCTTTTTGAGCTGTACCACCAACACTAAGCCAACTTTTTTTTCTTGTTTGGAATGGGAAAGGGGCATGACTTTTGGTATGGAGTTGCCTCCCCCCTTGTCCTTGCTGGATATCCACAGGGATATTCCAGCCTATGAATACCACTACCGAAATGGGGAGAGGAGCTGGCTACTGGGTGAGGTGAGGCACTCCTGTCTGCCCCCAGGCTGAGACTCCATTAGCCAAACACTCCCTGCTCAGGGAGTGACAGCTCATTAGTAAGGAAAGGAGGCAAGAACAAACATTAAAAAGGCCTTAGCTGCTTCTCTACCTTCCATTTTACTTTTTTTTTTTTCAGGTACCCTTTGCAACTTTCCTCCTTGTTTTCTATCTCTGTTTTGGTGAATCATGCCCCTAGCTTGTGCTGTGACATTTCTCAAAGTAGTATTTATTTCTTCTCCAGCACTGAAAACAAAATTATTTTTTTTGAAGCTGACTTTTCAATGTAGCTTTATTTTTCTTTGGTTCATTTTCCCTGCTTCCTAAATATTTTCATATTTCCATATTCTTTGCTGCATTTTTTTTCTTATTTTCCTTTACTTCTTGTCAAATCTTGTTACTTTATTTCCTCTACTCATTCATTCATTTTCTCTCCTTTCTGAATTTCTTTCCTATCTGTTCTTCCCTCACATTCTTCATTTACTATTTTTATCCCTCCTCTAATTCCTCCATAGTTATTTTTTTTCATAATTTTCAGGCAGTGTCCTATATGGCTGGATCAGTCTTTCAAGCACTGGGGATGGGAAGGGAGAGGACTGGGAGGAGAGAAAATAAGAAAGGAGGCTGACTTGAACATGCTGTTGTCCTACAGGAAGAAAAAATGCTATCTTTGCAAAGTCCATAAACACAGTTTGACTGACTCACTGTACTCCATACTGAGAGCAACCTCCTCTCCTAGGATAATGAGAGCCTCAGAGGGATGGTGGTTCCCTGAAGAATGAAAACATGAAAGAGGACTTCCCCAAAGCCATTGGGTGGAGTACAAAGGATGTGGAAAGACTGGAGGGCTGGAGAGTAAAGATGATGGTAGATAAAAGTGAGGAATTCAAGCACCATGAATTATCAACAATTGAATAAATTGACATTATAAATGTTTTGGCCTCCATTGACCATCAGCTGGTGAGGCTGGTGGAATCCACTGTTTTGCTTCTGTGTGTCTGAGTAAGTCCACTGCTAGGAATTCTATAATATGCCAGTTTCAAGGCATTTAATGACAAATTAAATTATTCATGAATTAATTTAACTAGGAGGTTACAAAAGAATTTTTACTCTTTTTAAAGGTACTGACAGTGAGGTTTCAATTTCAGTGTCAGGGCAGGCGCCTCAACAGATTTTATTGAGGCTATTTTCATACAAAGTACTTAAATCAGTATACGATACCCCACACAGTTCATGTAAGCCTGACTGGAAAAAAGACTTTTTTATTCTTAAATGTCTGAGTTATGTCATTCTTTACTGCAGATACAGGCTTAGTTTTTACCTGTGGATAACTGATGAAATGTATTTTCCGTATACTGTACAAAATAACTTAGTAATGCTGTTAAATGGCTTCCGGGATCTCTACTTGTATGTTTGAACTACCATCCATGCCAATAATGTCTGACTTCTGTATCTGTTATTTTTCTTTCTTTTCCCTGTTCCAATACCAGTTGTTTAGGTGGTTTAATAAATCCAACTGGATATTACTGATTACTCAGCCATATTTTCTTTCCTTTCTTCCTCCATGCATTCTGATGGAAAATTATGAAAAATGTGTCTCCCTGTAACCTTTTTCTCATTTTATCATGAGAAAGAAACATGTGACAGGATTGTACTCTTCTGCAACAATCTTAATCTTTGTGTTTTCATTTAGTCTTCTAAAAAGTGAGCACAAAGTCATATAACAAGATCAAAGTCTAATTTGCGTTTACTTTGCAAAGATTTAAGTTTCTATATAAAGCTCCAAGCAGCAGAGTCAGGCTCATAAGCAGGACTGCCATGACTATATTTCTGGTTCTGAGCTGCACCAAAAATGGACATAGCTTGAGACTGGAATGACCAACTCTCTGTTCGAATGTTAGGTTTAATTCTTTACACAAGAACTCAAGAACAAGTTTCAAGGTGGAGAGAAACCCAGGAAGGTTTGGCCTGTCATGGACAGCTCATGCCATCTGTACAGCTGTGCACCATCAGAATGCACATCTCTGTCTGCTGGATCTGCATATGTCAATGACAGATATACATGCTGGTAATATTATAGATAGTATATGATACTCTGATATAATGTGACCTCAGATCTGCTTAATCTTCACAGAATTATCTAAAGATGTTTTATTCTGTGGTAGTCAACAATGCAATGATGCACTAAAGATAAAAGCTTCTTAATATCATTTGCTCATAGCAACACAATGAAGAAGGAAATTAAAACTGTTTATTTTTTAAATAAGATGTTCATTCTTTTGAATATCAGACAAAAGAAAAGATACATAAACCAAACTGATTACAAGAAAGGGTATAAATTAATTAGACTGGAAAGTATTTTGGTTTTGCAGCCATCTTCCTTCATAATCTCAGAAACCATCTAAACTAATAAATGTTAAACGTGTGCCGAAACTAATGTACGTGTATCAACTTGCCTATGCTTACAAATGGAATAATTTAAACGGAACATGGCAAGGGAATTAGAGAAATAAAGAAACAACCACACCTATCCTTCTAAAGCGTGTAAAACTGAATAACATGAAAGAGCATGAGTGAGTGAAAGAAAATTGTATGTGTGTGTATAAGCTACTTAAGGTGGTGATATTAAATGAATGTATCACTAATGCAGGGTGGATGAGGTGGACCTGGTCAGCTTCCTCTTCCCATGACAGAATAAGATCTGATCAACACAATCATTAAACAAGTGTTTCATCTGTTGTTTGCTCTGTTATTGTCAGAGTTTTAACATTTCTTGCAAACACAAGCCATAATGCTGAGTTTTTACAGGAAAAATCCTTATGGGATCAAATTGCTAAAATTTCAAGACTTTGAAGTGGGGTGAAGTCAGGATGAAGACATTCTAAATTAATACTTCTGGGATTATAATTTTATCCAAAATGTACTCTATACATTGTTGAAATCACAGGGGGTCCTCTTTTGTGGTTTTGGTAGAAAACAGAACATCATAACAAAATTCTATAGAACTTGATCTTGATCTCAGCAGGAACAGTGTGTCTTCATCAATGTAAAAACATCCACTGGGGACTCAGATACCTAATTCCAAATTCAAAGTTTTGTTCTAGGAATGCAAGGCAATTTTTAATTATTTTTTTTCAAGCTGGGCACGTATTTGCAGATTTTTTTTGAGCAATGTAAGCAATCTGGAAGTAATATGCAAAGTGAAATATGTGATATAATCTAAAATATCCTTTTATATTAATAAGAAAATACTTATTTTGTAACTTGAAAACAGGTTTCGGTAGTATAACAATTCTATGTATAGTCTAGCGCAGACTCGGGATTGCTCCAACACCACAGTTAGAACGAACCTCAACCACATCCCAACAGAAATCAAAATCATCCCACCTTTCCAGCATCTTTTCCTCTCTGTGCCCTAATGTCCACCGGATGGGAACTTGTGCATGTGGACAGCCCTTTGTGTGTCAATATGCTGCTGCATGTGTTTCTGTTTGGGCAAGCACAGGGCCAAGGCTGCAGGAAGCACCGGGGACACCCAAGCTCACCAACTAAATGCAGCCATACATGTCATCAGTGACTGCAGAATGAAGAGGGTTTTTTTTTGCAAAAGCACAGAGAATGTGCTGTTACATATTACTAAAATTATGCCAGACATAAAAATGTTTCTTCTTCAATTGCTATTAAAAGTTTCAGCTGGGGTTAGTTTCTTCTTTGCTGTCATATAGAAAGTAACAGTCGATCTCCATTCAATATTCCAAGAATTTAAACAGAAATAACTGTTCCAGTATCTGAATTTTTTACCAATCCTAGGTCAACTCCTCTACCAGTAGGCCCAGTAATTTGTGCTTGATTAATACTTAAGCATCCTTTTGGTCTTAAGAAGTAATTATTCTGAAAAGTCTCTGGTCTCAGTTTAAGATCTTCAGGAGCATGACTCTCCAACTCCCCTATGGCCGATTGCAGCTTTCTATCTGGTGCTTTAAAATTCTTTACTGTAAGAAACAGGCACTTTGTTCTAGTACTGTTCTCACCAGTATTGGATATAGATGTATCCAACCATGTTCTGTTTTTTCCCCCAATCTCTGTATTATTAATATTGTCATATTAAATCTGCTTTGTTGACCCCTTGCATTGGAAACTTGTTTTCACTTGCTGCTTCTGGTATAATTCCTCCACTATGACACAAAAACCACCAAGGTACTCAACACCTTCTGTGCCACTGTCTTTATTGGTAAGACCTGTCTTCAGCAATCCCACATCCCTGAGACGAGGCAAAATCTGAAGCCAGGAAGGCTTACCCCTTCAGTGGAAGATCAGGTCAGGGAACATTTAAACACACACAAATCCATGGGATTGAATGCTGAGGGAGCTAGCTGATGATGTTGCAAAGATATTCTTGATTATCTTTGAAAAGCTGTGGCTGTTGTGGGAGGTTCCTGAGGCTTGGAAGAAAGTAAATGTCACTGCTACATTCAAGAAGACCAAGAAGGAGGATTGAGGGAACTACAGGCTGGTCAGACTCACCTTAATCCCTGGGAAGGTGATTGACCATGGAAGCCATTTCCAAACACTAAGGATAAGAAGGTGACTCGGAGTCATCAGTATGGATTTATGAGAGACATTCCTGTTTGACCAATCTGATAAAGTACTAGCTTGCTGGATGAGGAAAAAAACCAGTGAATGTTGTTTTCTTTGACTTTAGAAAGGCTTTTGACACTTTCATGTAACATCCTCAAACAAAATATTAGCCCAAAGTATGGGCTAGATAAGTGGACAGTGAGGTAGACTGAATACTGGCTTAACTGCTGGGCTCCAAGGGTTGCAACTAGATGCACAAAGTCCAGCTGGAGACCAGGCACTACTGGAGTACCTCAGAGGTCAACACTGAGTCTGGTACTGCTAAGTATCTTCCTTACTGACCTGGATGGTGTGACAGAGTGTGGACTCTCAGAAAGTTTGCAGATAACACAAAACTGGAAGGAGTAGCAGATACACAAGAGGGTCATGCTGCCATCCAGAGTGACCTTGACAGGCTGGAGAAATGGGTCAAGGAGCAAAGAGTCCAGCAAATGGCCACAAAGATAATTAAGGACAAAGAGCATCTGGCACACAGAGGGTGAGAGAGAGCTGTGACTTCTGAGCCTGGGGAAGTCTCAGGTGGGATCTTGACAATGTATATAAATACCTGAGGGCAGGAAGAAAGAAAGTGAGCCCGGCTGTTCCCAGTGATATTACAAGGGGCAATGAGAAACTGAAACACGGGAAATTGCACTTAAACGAAAGAGAAAACTTTTTTACTATGAGAGTAGTCAAGCACCAGCATGGGTTGCCCAGAGAGATAGTGGAGTCTCCATCCTTGGAGATATTCAATATAGAGCTGGACACAGTCCTGAGGAACCTGCCCCAGCTGACCCTGCTCTGAATAGAGGGGTTGGATAAAATGATCTCCAGAGGTGTCTTCCAACCTCAGTAATTCTATGATTCTGTGGTTCTATAAATCATCACTTGACAGGATATAATATTACATTGTTAGGTGCAGCTTAGGCATGTTCATTTAACAAACAGGCATATTTTATTTTAATGTTATTTATTTTCCTATAATCGAGATACGATACAAGTTGAAGAAAACTTTAGAAGTCTCTTGGGGTAATTTCCCTAGCCTTTATTAACTGTCAATTCCCTTCAGATATCACAACTAATTTTATAACAGTATACCAGCCCTGGAAGAAATTGTTACAGCAATGCACAGAACAGTCCAAAAAGGTCATATTAGGGCCAGAACAAATAATAGAGCAGCAATAAAGACAGAAGGAGAAGGCTGAAAGTGCTTTAAAGGTGGGTACAAGATGCTTCCATGTAAAGTGAAAGGGAAAGTAAGAGTGACAAGTTAGTAAAAAGCAAAAACAGAAGTCAAAATATCATTTTATATACTATTTTTTTTCCCCCAAATAACGAAAGACAGAATTGCCTGGGTTTATACCATCCAATATAGGACAACAAGCTGAGACCCCTAGGCCAGGCCAGCAGTGACTGAGAGCAGCGAGAAGCATCTTCCAAAGGTGAATCCCCTCACCACAAAACCTTTTTGCATGGAGCCCATCTCACTCTACAGAGCAGTGAGGGAACTTGGGAGATGTTCCCTTGTTCATGACTTAATGTGACTTCAGTGTCTGAAGTGCAGGAAAAAGACCCTTAGCCAGTCTGTTTAACCAACACATACCGAAGTTAAAAGCTTCTAGTAACGTCAGGTGGCTGGGAACAAAATGAATGATTCATAGTTCTATGAATGCTGATTCGAGATAACGATTTACTGGAATTATGGTAGGATAAAGACTGAGTATTAACATGTTTTAGGGCATGCATATCTCAAACTTAATCTCAGAAATGACTTGAGGCACCTTAGCAATGCAGGCAAAACTAGGTGGTGGCAAAGGTCATTTCACACACAAGTGGTTAGGATAGGGGAAACCAGACGTTTGGTCAGACACTGGAGATCTGGTAGGGTAGGAAGGCTCAGAGGCCTTCAAGAGAAACCTGTGCATGATGAGGTAGGGTTGAGATACATGGGTTACTTGAGGAGCAGCGCTGGAGGGAACAGGAAAGGCCTGTGTGGATTCTGGGGGCTGCAAGAGCTCAGCAACTTCCCAGGCTATGAAGCTGGGGAGGGGCTTGGGAAAGAATGTAGTGGTTTCAGGAGGCTGTAGAAAGCATCAGAGAGGTTCAGAAACTTCTTTTTGTCTTCGCACTTTTGTCCTTGAATAATCCCTTATTTACCAGCTGATTGGACTTAAAAATCAGGAACACCTGCCTCACTGACAGCAGCCAACGCGGTTTCCCATATGGAATTATACAGGAGGGTTATATGCGTTATCCTCCCGCACTGGGCATTGCTGTGTACACAGGACGGGGCTGCTCCTGCCATGGGAAAAAGGAAAGGGAGAGGCTGGGCTGGGAGATCAGAAACAGAACTGGACTACTGACCTTTGAGCAAAGCCTGAGTGATGAGTGGAGCAAGATGCAACTGCTGTTACAAGAAGGAACCAATACCAGCTGCCAACCACAGATCTGGACTGGTTCGTTCCAGGCAACTGTGCAGCCACAAAATTCAATGTGGCTTCAACAGGGTTTTACAGTCATCCATTTCCTCTGCAGCTTACAAACACTGCTTTACACTGTCCTAGCAGTTTGCCACCCTATGTACCTGCTTATTTTGCTCTTTCCTACAGCCAGGTGTGCAATAAGCATTTGTAAAACTGAAGAACAGATGCAATTTTAAAAGAAAATCAGTTGAATCAGAAATATCTTACACCCATTCCTGTGTGTAGCAAAATTTCATATGAGATCAATACTGCCTAAACCCCAGGCAAGTCACCCATACAATTGCACATGTGTCAGTTAGGATATTACATGGCCTTTAATGTAAGCTATGCAACATAACGCATCTTTACATACATCTCTAAGAATGTGTGCAGATTCCAAGACTCCCTTTGATTGGCTTTGAATACCTATGGGACTCCGAATACCTGAGGGCTGGAACATCTCTCCTACAAGGACAGGCTGAGAGAGGTGGCGTTGTTCAGCCTGGAGAAAAGAAGACTCTTGGGAGATCTCATTGCAGCCTTCCAGTATCTGAACAGGGCCTATAAGAAAGCTGGGGAGGGACTTTTCACGAGAGCTTGTAGTGATAGATGAGGAGTAATGGCTTTAAACTAGAAAAAGGTAGATTTAGATTAGATGTAAGGAAGAAGTTTTTCACTATGAGGGTGGTGAGTCACTAAAACAGGTTGCCCAGGGAAGCTGTGGATGCCCCAACACTGGATGTGTTCAAGATCAGATTGGATGGGGCTTTGAGCAACCTGGTCTAGTGGAAGGTGTCCCTGCCCATGGCAGGGGGGCTGGAACAGGATGATCTTTAAGGTTCCTTCCAACACAAACCATTCTATGATTCTATGACTTAGCTTCTAAATTATTTCTACATTTCCTTAAATAATGTTTCAGTGATACGCATGAGAATAAATAATTTCACATTTCAGTGCAATGCAACTAAGCAGCTTTAATTCCCCCTGTCTTCCCGTAGGATGATTCTTTAATGTTCTCAACCAAGGTCGTAGCTGGCCTTGCAGAATGGATGGTATACAGAAGGACTCCATCTCATATATTCAGACTGCACCCTTTTTTGGACTAGTTTTGATCAAATATATACGACCAGTACAAATTCAGACAAACCTTACTTTGTATTGCTGAAGTCAACTGAAGAGTCATATACAGATATAGAGAAATAATCTTGAATATCTGAAAGCACAGATTTTACTGGTTAAACGCAACATCAAACCATTCAAGTCAAGATTAAGAACACCAAAAGTACATATCATCTGCTTGCTTTTCTTAAATCAACAATGCAAACAGTTTCTTTTGTTTGAAATGAAGTAATCTCTCTAAATATTTTAATTGCATTTATTCTTTACTGGCCACAAAAAACTGAGAAGAATCCAAATGTAAATGATCTAAGCAGGAATTTTTCATTTAGACATATCAGCTGATCAGGTATACAATTTCTGCATATGTTGTGGATAGTGTACTAGCCCTAGTGAGGTCACAGAGAATAGACTTTCTCTTAAAATGTTAATTTCAGAACACAAAATGAAACTTTACATACTACAGATTAAAGAAAGTTGTTGTTTTTTTGGTTGTTGGTTTTTTGTTTTTATTATTTCATGGAATTAAATCTAGTAGGTATAAAAATAAAAACGTCCTGAAACACTTTCCCCTAAAACTTATCACACTTAGACAGAAGAGTTTGTTTGATCATGAATGTACACCTTTGAACGGAGATAACGAGATGCATCACCGAACCAACACTCTAAGAAAGCCCTAATCATTTCATCCCGTATTTAGTGAAACAGCGGCTCTTTTGCAAACCTTTTCCATATTTTTTGGGTAGCAATTCTAGATGCATACAGAATAGCAAGATAGACAAAGTACTGGCAGTATTTCAGGCTGCCACCCACATTGTAACCATTGTGTCATTTAATTGTACTCACAGAAGCTCCAGTTGCCACTTGATTAAAACAAATTGGCCATTGGCATTTCACCTACATTCCTATTTATGCTAACTGAATTGGTCTAATGATAGTAACACTAACACACTTATGGAAATTCATACAAGCTAAAAGAAAAAATTGTTAGAGAGCAAGGAACACTTTGTAATATGTCAAAGCTCTATTTGTGAAATGAAAGTTGTATCTACCACTATTTTGGATTTCAGTAGCACAATGTTGGGTTTTGACATTTTCTGTTCCTTCCCTTTCCTTCTCCTTGACCTCATTTACAAGAAAAACTGCTGCCCTTTCACAATTCCCAATCCTTGGCACTGAGACCTTTCCAAATGTTGTACTTCTCAGAAATCCCTTGTATCTGCATGTTTTGCTACTCTTTGGG